>JAQQSZ010016123.1:0-11107 GCA_028646595.1 Phalanger gymnotis | reverse complement strand
GCTGAACAAGTTGTGGTATATGAAGGTTATGGAATACTACTGTGCTATAAGAAATGGGGCTGATATGGACTTCATAATAACATGGAAAAACCTACATGAAATAATGATGAGTGAGGGAGCAGAGCCAGGAGAACATTATACACAACCACAGATATATGAATTCTGTGAGGACTAACCCTGACAAACATTGCTCTTCTCAGCAACACAAGGTGCAAAGACAACTCCAAAGGACTCACGATGGAAAATGCTATTTACATCCAGAGAAAGAACTATGGAGTCTGAATGCAGATTGAGGCACACTTTATGCTCGTCTTTTTTCACCCCTTTTTTTCTTTCTTTTTTGTTTTTGTCTTTGTTTTTGTTTGTTTTGTTTCTCCTTTCTCATGATTCATTCTATTGGTCATTATTCTTCTTTACAACTTGGCTATTGTATAAATAAGTTCAATGTGATGTTATATGTAGAAGATTTATCAGATTCTATGTCATCTTGGGGGGGAAGGGGTAAAAGAAAATCTGGAACTCAAAGTTATGTGGAAGTGAGTGTTGTAAACTAAAAATAAAATATTTTAGTTATAAGAAAAAGAAAAAAATGCTTCAAAAAATTAGTAATAATGACAATGTGAATGTAAATAAAAATAATTATGATATTTCACTTTCCTACTTAATAAATTGGTAATGATGACAAAAATTAAAAATGTTTTGTGTTAGAGGGGCCATGGAAAGACAGGTAGAGTATTATACTGTTTATTGAGCTGTGAATTGGTCCAGCCATTTTGGAGTGCAGTTTGAAATTATGATGAGAAAGTGACCAAGGCTAAGAATTGGAAATTGAGGGGATCCCCATCAATTGGGGAATGGATGTACAAGTTGTGTTATACGATCATAATGGGATATTACTGTACTATAAGAAATGGTGAGCAGGGTGATTTCAGAAAAACCTGGAAAGGTTTGCATGAACTGATACAAATTGAAGTGAGCAGAATCAGGAGAATATTGTATACAATAGCAACAATATTATATGATGAACAATTGTGAATGACTTAGCTATCCTTAGCAATGCAATGATCCAAGACAATCTCAAAGCACTCATGATAAAGCATGCTATCCACTGACAGTCTGTAAATACAAACTGAAGCATAATAATTTTCACTTTTTTGTTTTTGTTCATTTTTTCCCCCCACAAAATGACTACTTTGGAAATGTTTGACGTGATTGCACATGTATAAGCTATATCTGCTTGCTTATCGTCTTAGAGAAGAGGAACAGGAAAGAGAGAAAGATATAATTTGTAGCTCAAAACTTAAAAAAAAAGTTTTAAAATTGTTTTTGCACATAATTAGGGAAAAATAAAGTATTATTTTTTTTAAGGAGTAACCCAACATTTCTATATTATTTAGCCCAGAGATCCTGCCACTAAGCATATCCCAAGGGACACCAAAGACAAAAAGAAAAGTCCCATGTATGCTAAAATAGTTATAACATCAATTTTTGTAATAGCAATGAAGTAAAAACAAAATAGATGCGTATCAATTGAGAAATCACTAATCAAATCATGGGCTATGAACTTAATGATATGTAATGTAATATAAATGTAATATAATTTAAGTATATTATGAGAAAGGATGAATATAAGAATACAGAGAAGCATGGCAAGATATAAATAATGCAGAGTGAAATAAGGAGAACCATGAAAACAATGTATCTGATGACTACAATAATATGAAGAGAAAGAACAAACAAAAGTATAGAAACTTAGGTCTCCGTAACTATAATAACCAAGCTTTGCCCCAAAGAAGAGATATGAGAATATATCTTCCTCCCTTAATTGTTGAGAACCAAATGGGTATGGAAAATTGTCTATAATGTTGAACTTTGTTGTTGTATTGTTTAGTTTTTCTGGATTCCTTTTTTTTCCTTTATTTTTTTATTCTCTGTTATAGGGAATGTTATCTCAAATTTGGGGGATGTATTGAGAAACTGAGGTGACATAAAAACAAAAGTTCAATAAAATTTTGTAAATAAATGTCTTTCCCTAGCCATAGTTGTACAAGGGACCACCTTTCGTCCTCTAGTTTTTTATGATGTGATCTTTATATATTTAAGTCGTATGTCTGTTTTGAGTTACTGTGTAAAATATAAGTCAAAATATGATTTAATTAACCAATTTCTCATTTCCTTGCCATTTTCATTGAATAGATGGCCTTTTCCCCCAAAGCTTTGTGTTTTTAGGTTTATCAAAACCTGGACTTCTATGTTTAATTGTTTCTGGGTTGTGCTGCCTTAATCTTTTTTACTGATCAACCATTTTTATCTTTAAAAAATAATAAGTGGTTCTGATGATTGAATTATGTATAATTTGAGAACAAGTAATAGTAAATTTCCTTCATTCCTACTTTTTTCCTTAGTTCCATTGAGATTGCTGACTTGTTCTTAGAGATTAATTTTTCTTATTTTTTGTCTAGATTAATGCATTAAGTTTGTTTGGCATAGCACTAAATCTACAAATTACTTAGGATGCAGTTTTCCTTTGACTTTCTTTTGCCAAAAGTTATACCACATCTATATTTTCTACTTATAAAACTACAATTCTCTTTTTTCAATATCTTAAGCCCTTGGTTTAGTCATCTGTAAAAATGAAGATTATAATAGCACCTGCTTAATAGGATTGGTGGGAAGATCAAATGAAATATGTATGAAGCAATTTGCAAACCTTTAAGTAGTATTGAAATGTCAGCTATTATTGATGTACTTTCTGTATTTTGAATGATTCTATAATTTGACTTATTGATTTATTCTTTGAGAGTTCTGATTTCTACTTTAATTTCAGTCTTAATTTCCTTTTCAAAATTCTATTTCTATTTTGAACCATTCCAGAGATCCTTGTTGTTCTGTTATTGGGGGAGAGGGCTCAGAATTTGTCTCCTAGCTTTCTTTTTTTTGGAATTTTCAGATCAGTGTTTATCAAAGTACATGATTTCTTCATTACATTGTAACTTTTCCTAATTTACTTTTTTTTTGCTTTTTCTTTATTTATGTTACTGATGATTTTTCTGCTTAGAGACTGGATGGACTGCTCTTCTGCCACCTGCCCCCTTTCTTCGTGATCAGGTAGCATTGCATCAGGCTTCCACAAAACTTGGCCTCTCCTCAATGTGTGGTGGGGCATTTAATCCTATCCAGACACAAAAGCTAGACAAATTCAAAGCTCCTCTACACAAAAGGGTGGAAGTATCTGGCTTGTTCCTTGATATATGAAAACTCTTGGAGAGGGGAACCACTTGTCATGGTTTATACTTCACATCTCTCAGCATGGCAGTTTGGTTCTGTGCTTCTAGCTTTCTATCCTTATCACATACCTTTCTGGTAATGGGGCTTGGATAACTCAATGCTCTACCATATTAAGGGATGAGGATGGGGCGGCAGACTAAATTAATGCCTGGAGGAAAGTGGTAGAAACTACCGTAGCCAAAGCACAAAATGGAAGCCTGTTAGGTTGGTGGCAACAGGCAGAAAGCAGTCTGGAGAATGGGTTCTTTTTTTCTTTTTACTAAGTAAAGATTTTGTTAACCTTTTTTTTCAAGCTTTAATTCCAGGTTTGTTCAGTATAATTAGGTGGCAAAGAATGAATTGTGTATAAGCAATAATTGAAAAGAGCTGCAAGGCCCAATGGGGTTCAAAATATTAGAGATCTAGGTCCATAAACAAAAACAAAAAAAGGAAAAGAAAAAAAAACAGTCACATGATATAAAATAGTAGCTCCATATAGCTTTTAAGTTTTAACTTTCAGAAGTTGATACTCAATTCAGTTTGCCTCGTTCTTAGAAGCCTCATCAAAATTCTCAACAAGATCTGGAACTTTATCATCATCATCCTCCTCCCCAGTGGCAAGTCTTCTTAAGCTCCTAGCTGGTTTGAGATGCTAGGGAGCATTTCTGTTAGTTGCTTTGTCTCAGCAAGGCCTATAATAGTGAAAGTGTTTGCTGTAGATGATGCCTGAACTTTAAAATTGTTAAAGTGGATCACTGTTCCCTGGTTGGTAAACATATTCACCTCTTCAATATCAGAGACATTGTTTGCTCCTAGTTTCTTGAAGGAAAACTGAAGTTTCTTATCATCTGCTGTAGCTGTTCCATGAACCACCTTCTTCTTTCTCTGAGCAGTTCCTTCCCCACCAGTGCATACTTGTGCCTAGAACTTGGCAAGTTTCTCTTGGTTCATAACTGTTTCTTTTCTCTTGCTCCTGAAATGGAGCTTCGAAAATAACTGGGACAGGGGGAGGTGGGGAAGGGGGAGAGGGTGTTGCTGTTACTCGAAGGGTTACAGGTGAAACAGCCTGGGGAATGAGTTCTTCACTGAGACCTTCACTATTATTTCAGAATGCTTTAAAAGTGTGTATGTGACAGTTTTAGTTACTATTATCTGGTGCATTGTTTGTTAACTTGAGGGGGGGGGCGAGGAATTAACATTTACATAATGCTATGTACTATGTTAAGTGCTGTGCAAATATTATCTTATTTTATCCTCACAGCAACCCTGCAAGCTAAGTGCTATTTGTTATTTCTATTTTACACTTGACAAAACTGAAGCAAATATAGATTAAGTGATTTGCCCAGGGTTATGCAGCTAATGTGCCTGAGACCAAATCTGAACTCAAATGTATTGGTAATTAAGGTGGGACTTTTTGTTTTTTACTGTTTTAGAATGCCAAAGTAATTAAGTGTCTTCGATTGAGTCTAACTAGGTGCTAAACCCCAGGCCCAAACCCCTAATTATTAGGTGCTAAGCCAATGTGAGTATGAAGCTCCCAGGGCCCTAAGGTGAGTTGCTAAGACCAGAGTCAATAATAGGCCTAAGTTCTGGGTGTTCAAATGATGTTTGATGATGTCTAAAGACTGTATAAAAAGAGAGAATAGAGTTGTTTGCTTGGGCTCTGAGCCACAGGAGGAGTGGCACATGACTCTGGGCCAGCTGTTGCTTAGAGCTTCCCAGCTTGTGGACCCAAATGTTGATGCTTTCCTGGTAACTATGAATTGTGACTTGGTGTTTTTATGTTGTGTATGTTTGTAATTTGTTTGTACTTGCTGGCTTTTCCTCCTGAACTAAGTGAGTTTATATTTATATGTTGGATTAAAGTAAGCTTGTTAACCCCTTAACATTGCTTTCCTTAGTAAAGCAGATCAAAAGAAACTATGCTGGTAGCATTCTTGTTGTTGGGCTCATGTTGGTTTTTCACCCCCACAGCAACTGCTAGCAGAATTGTTGCAACATCAGGTCTTCCTGACTCCAGGCTGAGCACTCTATTCACTGCACTGCCTTGCTACCTTATAGGCTTTTGAAATTATACCAGGAAAGTTTTCTCCAGCATCATATGTTTACATGCCCCATATGGATGAGATATTCTTTCACAAGTCCATAAAGGATGAGATTAGGGCCAAAGTGGAGGTATAAAATAATGGCAGAAACCTATGATTTCATAAGCTGTTGAAGATTTTTGATCATCATTGCTGTTCCTCACTGTTCTTCTATCTTCAGTGGTGAGTACCAATACCTTAAATGCAGTAGATACTTAATAAATGTCCTTTGGACTATATTAGATTGTCGAGAAGGATGCCATTTTGACAAGGTGTCTGGATTTAGGGTCAGAGGATCTAGGTTTGAATGTTAGTTTTTCCTTACAATCCATGTGACTTTAACTTCTCTAGACCTCTGTTTCTTCATCTATAAAATTAGGAATATATAGTAGGTAATCTTTATGGTATCTTCCAGGTCAAAAACTATGATCCTAGAGTTATCTTTTTTCAAGCTTGAGTAGTTTGTTTCTGACACATGAATTAGGACCCAAATTTTAGTTAGAGGAGCATATTTAGATGTGTTTGGGGGACAGAAAAACAGCTTTTCATATTTCTGTGTTTGGCCAGACAAAAGGAGAACCTCCAATCATATTGCTTTTTGCTATGTGTTAATAACTTTCTAATAACATTCTATCTAATGGATTGATAGAAGAGGAGATTGAAGAAATTGGCTGAAAGGAAAGGTTTCGAGTTTCTGTGGAGTTCTTACATCTTTGCTTCTCCTGACCTGACTAGAAACTTCAGGGCAAGAAGTGGGCACAGGACTTGAAATATCTGTTTATGCATGGAAATACGCAGCAATTATTAATTCAAGTTCTAGACAGAGCATTTAGAGCAGTGACAAAGAATATAACCATTCTTTAATTTATAAATTTCTCCATTCTCTATAAAACCCTTTCATAGGGTCATTAAATCACAATATTAAGGTGGTATCCTTTCTAACTGAGTAAATTTTCTTGATTCAAATGACTCAAAAACAGTTATTCACACAAGCAACGCTGAATAAGCGTCCACACCTTTGTAGATACAAAGGAGATACTCAGTTTGAAAAAAAATTGTTGAAGTAGCCTGTTTCCCAACATCTAATTTAAATATGACTGAAATAAGAACTTTTAGATTGAAAACTGGGAAACCCTGATACCTAGAAATATTTGGTGACTACAAGACAACTATGTATTTCCTAAGTGTAACTTGACTGACCGAAATGTGGATTTTGGCTTCTTACCATAAGATAGAGGAGAGTCATTTTTCCACAAGAGACCCTACTTTACAGCATAGATTGGCCAAGATCAGACAACCAAGGAGGGCGGAGCCAAGATGGCTGCTAGAAAGCAGGGACTTGCATGGGTTTCCCCCCAGGTCCCTCCAAAAACCTATAAAAATGGCTCTGAACAAATTCTAGAGCTGCAGAACCCAAAAAATAGCTGAGAGAAGCAGGGCTTCAGCCCAGGACAGCCTGGATGGTTGCTGGGTAAGGTCTATCGCACTGAGCTGGGAGTGGAATGGAGCAGAGCCCAGTGTGGGCTGCGCCTGGAACAACCAGACCAGGAGTCAGGCTGAACAGGCCCTAGTGCACCCTGCCCACCCAGAATAAAGTGAAGCTGACAAGGTAGGTGCCATTGTTGAAGTCAATCACTCTTCCTGAAGCCCCTGCCTTCAGATCTGGGGAAGAAATCCTGGCCCTTAAGAAGTCCCCTCCATATGTTTTTCTTTGTCCTGAGTAGTCTCTGACCTCCAGGAGAATATCTAGCTGATCCCCTCTGCAGTAGCTGGTCTTAGGATCAATGATTTTGGCCACACTGTGGGCTGCACTCGTGGTGGTGTTGATATGAGAGAAAGGCCTGTGTGGAATGAGCTGGTCTAGGTCCTTCTTGATTTTATTTATTTTCATGTCAGTGTTTGTTTGATTGTTTGATAACTTAGGACTCGAGGGTTTCGTGGAAGCATCCCAGTAATGCACAGAGATGGGAAAGCCCAGTGTAGGCCAGAACTGAAATAATAAGAAATATGACTTACTGTGTACAGAACACAGAACTTTTCTCTATTTCCATATCTTCATTTGTTGGCAAGTTTGCATCTTTGAACACATAAACTGCTGCTACCATTTATCCATTATGCCACAGAGCAAGACAGACAGACAGACAAAGAGATAGGAGCAGGACAGTGTAATACACAGGTGGGCAAGCAAGGGAAAGGAAGGGGAGCAGAGGAGGGGAGGGGAGGGAAGGGGAGGGGAGGGGAGGACAGGGGAGGGCACAGGAGGGGAGAAGAGGGGAGGGAAGGGGAGGACAGAGAGCTAGATGAACACTCATGGTCAGGGGATTGGATATGGATAATGGAATATGGATAATTCAAAGAAACTGAGAAATGATGACCAAACATCTAGAAGGAGAACCAAGAAAGGGAAAAAACACCATGAAAACTCAAAGATAGAATATACTGGGGAAGAATGTCAAAAGCTGAAGGAAGGTCAGGAAGGATGAAGACTCAGAAAAGGCCATGCAGTTCAGCAATGAACAGATGACTGGCAAACGTAGAAAGAGCAGCTTCAGCAGAGACTTGGGATGAGAATCCAGAGTGCCAGGGACTGAGTAGTGATTGGGAGCTGAGAAAGTCAAGATGAGAGTTGCTGGCTTTTTCTAAGAATTTAGTGGCATAGGAGAGGAAAAATGTGGGATGATACCTTGAAGGTGAGAGAGTTGGTTAAAGTCCACTGATGAGGAAGATCTAGGCATGTTCCTAGGCATCATGGAAGAATCCAGCTCATGATGAAGTGTTCAAGGTGGGCAGATGTGCATTGGCTCAAAGGGGGACCTTCAGTTTTTGGATGGAGCTGAAAGAACACTCTACAAGAGTGTTCATAGGGTGACAACTGCATCAATCATACTTTCAACAAGATGATCAAATCAATCAAGAAACATTTATTAAGCTTTTACTAGGACTATGTGTAACAGGGAGAGTTAGAGCTGACCCCTATCATCACTGGACCTCTGCGTCCAGAGCCTGCTGAGGTAAACTCAGGGCTCTGAGGTATGGGTGGGACAAGATGGAGTCAGGAGGAACCGTCTAGCCCTTGTTGGCAATGTGGTGCCAGGTTCTTTTCCAGATTTACCTGTGCACAGGTGAATCATGGGGAGAGCGTGGAAAGGAAAGGGGAAGAGAGTAGGCGGAGAGTAGGTGGACCAAGGTGGCTCGATTGCTACATAATCAAAGCCATAAAAGTTTGCGATTAACCTGAAATAAATCGGAGCTGCTTATCACCATCATACCTCCCGCCTCATTCATTGCCCGCAAGATCAGGCCTTTGCTGGACAAAGGCCTGGGAGTTTGGGGTAAGAGGAACCCCAACAAGTGGCGCCCAACGTGGGGCAATGCGTGGAGCCACATGTGCACCCTCCACAATCCCCAAGGTGCCTCCTTCGGGAGAGGAAGGAGCACAGCCTTGGGATGAATTCAGGAGAGGAAGGAGAAGAGCAGAAGGGAAGATTACGCAGCACACAGCCTTGGGACGAATCCGAATTCTCAGCAGGAAGCACCATCTTGTCTGTCTCCCTGGGCAACCCAGCTTCTGCTGGTGAGGTAAGGAAGTTTCCTTATCATGAGGCTGGCAGAGTCCTTAGGACTGCCATGGATCAGGCTGCATTTGTAAGAATTATATATAAGATGGCCAAGGACAAGGGATGTATAATCACCCCCCAGATTATCAAGAGTTTTCTTAAAGTAGTGGAAAAAACACCCCCTTGGACCACACAGCGACCCCCTTACTGCAGGGTCTTGAAAAGTCATAGGGGAGCAGTTAACAAGACCCTGGGGGCTTGGAACCCAGCACATTTTTCCATACAGTCTTATCAAAGGGGCTCTTAAAGCCACAGCAGGCTGCTGTGAGAAACAGCCCAGGCAGTTTATAGCCCATTCAGACCACACCCTCTACCTCGCTGGCTCTACTCTGGAACAATTGTGACCCTCCTCCCCAGATTTCAGAGCTCAGCCTTACTCCTACTCACTATACCCTGATTTAGATCAGTTTCAGAAACAAGTCGGAGAGAAGGAGGAGAGACAGACACTGCAACAAGAAATGTGGAGCTGAGGAGAAAATTAGAAAAATTGTCAGCTCACTTAGCTCCACAGAAAACGGTCTATTTCAAAGAGGAAGTTAGCCAAAAGCCACATGGGAATAAGACAAAGGCAGAGGTTCCCATGAAAAAAGAGCTAAAGAGAGGAATTAAGGATTATGGTTTAAAATCCCCTCATATCAAGATTAGACTAAAAGACTGGGCTTCCTACATACTTGCTCCCAATTCCTCAATCTAAATCCAATTTGGGAACATAAAATACCTTATATGAAAGTTCTGAAGAAGCTAGTAAGAGAAAGATGTCTCTTAAACAACTGGAAGAGAACAACCAGGGATCTGCCCCAGATCATCTTAAAAGGAGGGTCTCCACGACCCCAATAAAGCATGGCACCTGGCCTCTGTTACATCAGAGGGCCAAGCACTTTGTGTATAGGATTCACAAAATCCTCTCTGTGTTTTTTGTCTTTCTGTGTCTGTGTTCTGTATACATGTTGGAAAAGAGAAGTGTCAGGTCAGAATTAGAAATAAGATATGTGCAGTTTTAAAGGGGCTTTAATCAAAGTCCACCAGAAAGGAAAAGCAAGAAAAGTTTAAACATGAAGGAAAGAGGCATGTGAAGGAAAGTATAACCTATTTGCACAAACTGTGAATAGAGGTTTTGAGAGTAAAAAGTTTGCTATTGGAAAAAATGCTCTTTCTTTTTCCTTCCATTCCAGATCTGACCAATTTGAAATGTGAAGAGAGATAAGAAAGAAAGTGGGAACTTTTCCTTTAAATTTACGTGATACATGTTCTAATAAGTCAGAATTTATTATGCTATTTGGCACTAAGGCAAATTGGGAAATTGCATAGATCTGAAAAAGAGACACTTTGAGCGCCCCAATATGAGGAGAAGGGACATGGTACCACTGGATTTTTTTTCCAGAGTCCCACTCACCTTTGACTGGCAAATTCAAAGTTCTCACTTTCATAAAAGTTTTTAAGGAGTGAACACAAAAGTGAAGTTTACTTGAGTGAAAATTAGAGAGTTAAAACAAACTTCTCTCATCCCAGATCCAATAAGGGAAGAGAGCAATGGTCTGAAATTTGAGTTACTCACCCCACCTGGAAAAGAAAAAGTGGGGAGGCATAGCAGCCATACTGGGGACCTCTAGGCATCCTGAAGCCCACACTTCTAGGCAATAGGTAAACAGAGGAACCTCTCATCCCAATCCCCCAAGTCCTTGCTCCCACACTACTGGAACCTGGAATTTTTGCTTCTAGTCTTCCAAACCCAGCAACCTCTATTAGAAAGTAAAGGTCCCTCAGGGACCCTCCTCAATGACTTCTTAGACTTTTAATTCAGGTGCTAGATTCTGTGGCTTCCTAGCACCCCCCAGTCCACAGCCAGGCTCTGCAATGATGAGGAGAAGAAAAGCCTCTATGCTTGGTAAGCCTAATGTATGTAATGACTTGGGAATGCAATTAATGTCATCTGAAATTTTTCTGTTTGTACTGTTATTGCACTTCTAAATTGTAGTAAAATTCTCCTATATTATAAAACTTGAGCGAATGTTGTGAGCTAAAAATAGTGTTAGACAAAGAAAATTTTAACTTGAATTTTGTTGAAACTAAAAAATTAAAACAATTGGGGGGGCGGAGCCAAGATGGCGACTGGAAAGCAGTAACTGGCGTGAGCTCCCC
>JAQQSZ010016122.1:0-11107 GCA_028646595.1 Phalanger gymnotis | reverse complement strand
CAGATTATCTGGGGAAAGGGGCAAAGTGATGGAGAAGTACAGAAGTGTAGGACAGATGTGTATCAGGTACCAGGATGAGTACAGAGTGGCAGCGCAGATGCTTATTACGGCCAAAAGCTTATTATGCACCCAAAGTTGCAGAGACAATGAGAAAAAAAAAGCAAGGTTACTTCCTCTAAAGTCAGGAGACTTGGGTTCAAATCCTGTTGCTGATGCTTCCTGTCTGTGATTTTAGGGAAGTCATTTCCCCTCCCCTGGCCTCAGTTTCCCCCTATGTAAAATGAGGAAGGTTAGATTTGCCAATATTCCAGGTGTGAGGTGAAGCCTCAAAGACCCTTTTATTTGCATTTCTCTTATTTTTAGTGATTTAAAGTAATCTTTCATATCACTGTTATTCTTTTGGGAATCCATCCTTCATTTCCTTTGACAATTTACCCATTCTGGCTCTTGATTCTTAATCTATTTCCATTAATGCTTTATACACCTAGGATATGAGACTCATATTGGGGACAATTTGCACATATAAATATTTGATGCAAAGATTTTCCCCAATCAGCAGCTTCTCTTCTTGTCCAAGTTATACTGAATTTGTTCATTCAGAACACTTTTAGCTTTATGTAACCAAAACGATCTATTTTATCTTTTGTTGGGCTCTACCCCTTGTTCTGTTAAGAATCTTCCTTATAGAACTCTCATGCTTCCCAGCTAAAGTTCTCAGTGCAGCCTGAACCAGATTAAAATATAATTGGAAAACACTTAACGAAATGAAGGAAAACATAAAAGCACATAAATCATGTTAATTTGTGGTTTTCTAAGTCAATGTGTAGCCCACAGAGATTTTGTTTCTATTTTAAATTGAAAATTATATTTCTTATTTGTTATAATTTTGCCTTGTTCATTTTTTTTGGATATCCAAATTCCCTCCCTAATCTTTTTGAGCAGACTAAAAGTTTTATAATTTCATCTATCTTTTAAAAGAAGCTTGAATTTTTATTTTATCTGTTTCTCTTCTAATTTTAAAAATCACTTTCTTGCTTACTTTGAGGTTTTTTTTTGGTTATTTTCACATTTAGTTGTCAGTTCACCTCATTCCTGAGTGATTGTAATAGCCTGTTGGTGGCTTTGCCTGCCTAAAGTCTCTCCCCACTCTAGTCTGTCTTGCATTCAGCCACTAGATTGATTTTTCTAAAGCATATGTCCAACTATGTCCCTGCCCCTACTCGATTAACTCCAATGGCTCCGTATTACCTCCAGCATAAAATATATAATCCCATTTGACATTTGAAGCCCTTCAGAACCTAGCCCCCTCATGCCTTTCCAGTCTTCTTACACATTACCCCGGCTACCAGGTTATCTTTCGTCCAGTGGCACTGGACTCCTGGCTGTTCCATGAAGAAGGCACACTTCCTTTCAACTGTGAGCATTTTCTCTGGTTCTCCTCTGTACCTAGCTAGAATTCTCTTGTTTCTTCAGCTCTTCTCATTGACCTACCTGACTTTCTTTAAATCCTAAGTAAAACAGCATTTTTTACAGGAAGTCTTTCCCAGACTATCTTAATTCCAATGCCTTCACACTGTTAATTACTTCCTATTTCTCTTTTATATATCTTGATTTATGTATATTTGTTTGCATGTTGTCTCCCTTATTAGAGTGTAAGTTCCTTGAATACAGAGACCATCATTTTCCTCTTTGTATCCCAAGGACTTAACATAGTGTCTGGCAGAGGGTAGGAACTTAACAAATGTTTATTGGTTGATCCCTTCTTCTTCTCTTTAAGAAATGTATTTTTGCAGAGATATGAATTTTCCTCACTCTGAGGGCTGCTTTTGATGAAACCCTGAAATTTTCATGTTTTCTCAATGTAATTTTACTCTTTTGTGTAATTATTAATTTGAATCTATGACTTGTCCTTTGAACACCTCATTTTTCAGGATGTCGTGATTAATCCTCCATTTGGACCCATTCAGTCTGTGTTATTAATGACTGTTTTTGATGTTGTCTATTGCAATATATGTTCTTACTCTTTCTATTTTGTAGAACTCATTTATAACATATTTATGACCTAGCATATCATCTCTTTTTGTAACAATGTCATATGGCATGGAAAAGCCATATATAATCTCTAATATTCCCATTTGCAAGATCCCAGAAATATTTTAACAAAGAGTTTGTTCAGGTCAATATTTCTTTCTTATTTATTTTTTGTTTAGATTTTTCCACCTTTGAAAGATGATCGTTAAAGCGAACTGTAATTATTGTGTTACTCTCCATGCCATTTTACTCTTGCAAATTGTACTGCAGTGAACTGTTCACTTTTGAATTTACATGTTATTTGATTTTATGCTTCTATATTTACAATTGATATTTATTCAGTGACTTTGGTTCCTTTAATAAGAAAGTAGTTGCACTGCTTCTCTCTCCCCGGATACAACTCTATATTTTTCTGATACTATGGATGCAGTTTCTACTTTTTGTGTCCTATTTTGTATAGCCAATTTTCATCTAGCCTCTCATTTTCAATTTGTATGAATATTTTAGATGGGTTTTTGGTATACTGGAGATTGTTCAGTTTGAGTTCTTATGCATCATTTGCTCATTTTGCTTTATTATTTCATTCATTCATATTGAGATTTTTGATCATGAGTCTTGTGTTTTCCTTCATTTTTGTGTTGATTTTTATCTGCTCCCTCTATTAAGTTAGTACTTTGTGCCAGCATGTAATTTTGCTCCTATTACTTTGATGCTAGTTTATCCCACTGTCACCTGATCAACTCAAGGCCATTTGTCTGCCCTTAATGTTTTTTGTCATTTTCTTTCACTGCTCTCTGTTCAAAGAAGTTTTCCTTTGCTTTGTCTTCCTCTTTATTTAGCTTTCCTTCAACTTGTTCTTTGAATCTTGTATTCTAAGTAAACCTCTACACTGTGAGTAAATAGGTATAATTTTGTCTGCACTTTGCCTGTTATTTTAATTTTTTGTTTTGCTAGCAGTAACATTTCTGGTACTATTATGTCAAATAACAGTGGGAAATGGGGGCGGGATGGGGGATAGTGTCCTTGCTTTATTCATACATTTATTAAGAATCCTTCTAATATGTTTTTTTCCCATTGTACATAATGCTACATTTTGGTTGGAAATATATAAGCTTTATCATATTTAAAAAGGCATTTCTCCTCTTGAGACCGCTAGGAGGTGCAGTGAGTAGAGCACCAGTCCTGAGTCAGGAGGACATGAGTTCAAATTCGGTCTCAGACGCTTAACAGAGTTACTAGCTGTGTGACCTTGGGCAAGTCACTTAACCACAGTTGTCCTGCCTTCCCCCCTGCAATTTTTTTTTAAATGGCATTTCTCATCCTATTTTTGTGGGGGTTTCAACATGAATGAGTGTCACACTTCTTCAAAGTCTTTCTCTGTATTTTTGCCATAGAATCATGAGACTTTATTACATGTACATATTATATATATGTATGTATATATATATACATATATATGTATGTATATAAATGAATCTACACCAAACTTTTTTTCTGATGTTAAATCAATCATCTATGAATTCCTGAATAAAATATGGCGTAGCCTTAGGGAACAATTTACTGGATACGTTGATATAGTCATTTTACTAGGTTCTTAACTATTTTAAGTTAATATTCAGTGCTAATATAGCTTATATTTCTCTTCTTTCCATTATTCTTTCCTGGGTGTTTATCAGCATTCTGATAAAATGGTTTTGGGAAGAATTTTTGTCTTCTTTTATTTTAAAGAATATCTTACATATTATAATGAATTGTTTTTTTAAAATAGTGATAAAATTCACCCATAAATCCATTTGCACCACAGGTTTAGTTCCTTCATAATTACTTTAAATCCCACTTAATTTCATTTTCTGACAATATATTATGTAAGATCTTGATTTCATGCCCTATTCTTTTTCTGTCTTATAGTTTGGGTGATAAAGCCTCCATTTCTTTGAAATTCTCGATTGCGCTAACATGTACTTGTGTGAACACTAGGTTACAAAAAATTCTTTATTTCTCTCATGTTGTGGTTTTGCCCTGCTCATTTTTATTCTGACAGTTTGATTTCTTTCCCTAATTTTTCTGATTAGATTAGCTAAAAGTTTGGCAATTTTGGCCATTTTTTCTTTTGAATTCAATAAGAATTTATTTCAATAGCATTTTATTTTTTTCCAATTACACATAAATACAATTTTCAGCCTTCATTTTTATAAGATTTTGATATCTAAATTTCTCTCCCTTCCCTCTTCCCCTCCCCCTCCCCCAATTTGGCAAGCAGTCTGATAGAGGTTATACATGTGAAATCATAATTTTGACCATCTCTTCAAAGAACGTTTAATTCTGGATGTCAGTTCTATAGCTTTGAAAATATTTTAGCTATTTCTCTGATTATCAAAATTTCAACTTGTATTCATTTTGGATTTGTTTCTTTGTTGATTTGCTTATTAACGTCGCAGTTCAGTTCACTGTTTGTCTACTTCATTAATGTATGTTTCTAGTGATAAGGTTTTTTTTTTAGTCTGAGAATTGCTTTAGCTGCCATCCAGAAATTTTGGAATGTTCTTTCATCATTATTGTACTTTTGGAAAACATAGTAAACATTTCTTTCTATGTTTTGTTCCTTGACTAACTCATTTTTAAGGATGTCATGATTAGTTCTTCTTTTAAGCCTGTAGCTTTTGCTTGAATCTCCTATATTAATGATTTTCAAAACATTATCATGTGCAATGTATGTCTTTACTCTTTCTAATTCATAACATTCCCTTAGAACTTTTCTTTCTTCTGACATATCTCCTATTTTAGTAAACGTATCATCTGGTACTAAAAAGCATGTATAATCTTTTATGTTCCCAGTTGTAAAATGACAGAAGCCTTTTAGATTTTAATATGAATAGTTTTTTCAGTTCTATGGTTTTTTTTTTGCTATTTATCTTTCCTCGAGATTCATCTATCTTTCAGAATAATCCTTTGCATCCACGAGTTCAACTAACTGTAATATTTGAGTGTGATTACTTGCTTTCATGTTTTCATCCTTTCTGCTCCATTCTTTTATCTTCTTCTCATCCTCCTTCTTCATGTGTTCATTGCCCTACTATGTGTAACTATGTTGGGAAACACGCACTTTTTCCCCACAGTCTTCTGACTTCTTTGCCAAGAGAGGAGTATATTTACCATATTAATTGAATCAGATCTGGAAATGTTTTTCCGTTTGTATTTTCTAGAAATATATTCTTTCCTCTTCAATTTGAGAGTAGTGGGGAATAGCCACCTGCTTTCAGAAATAAAGTTTGTACTGCTTGGCCTCCTCAGGCTGGAGAGTAAGGCCCAAAGCACTGAAAACAAATAAATTATGAGTATACATCTATAGCATTTCTTTTTAATCAGAGAAACCTGAATTGCCCTCTCCAAATAAGTCTTGTCCTTCAAAGGAACCTGACAAAACCATGCCTTGACTTACAGCCACACCTTTCATTTTGATATAAACAAGGATCCTAGAGTTTGACTGCAGACCAGACTTGGCTGCAGATGGCTTGTTGTGTGTGGGTTGGTTTGTTGAACTGACATGGGATAGTTGTTTCTTAAGAAAGAATTCTTTCACACAAGACGTATGTTGACAAAGAATAAGATTTAATGAGAAGTGGTATTGCCTAGTAGGAAGAGAGCTAACCCAAAAGTCAGAATTCCAATTCTGATTCTGAGAGTTCAACTCTGGGATGTTGGACCAGGAACTGCACCTTTCTGTGTCTCAGGCAGCTCTCCGATACTCTAAGTGGCAAAGAAGATAATGACCAGTAGGTGCAATGACTCCCTTTTGCCTCTAATGAGACACCATAAATGTGAACTCATAAATGTCAGAGTTGGAAGGATGTGGAGCTCCATTATTTATCCTAACAACTTGCATCAGTTACATTTGTTAGGAAGAACACTTAGTGATGGAATAAATAAATCATACCCAATTATGAACAGGTATTGTATGCTTCTTATTTTTTGCAATTACATTTTCTTTTCAGATGTATTTTCTACCTCCCCTTTGCCCTCCCTTAGACAGAAACCCTCCCCCTTCACTAAGAAATCAAGAAAAGTAAAATCCTTAGAAGCATGTATTGTCAAACAAAGCAAATTTCTGACTTAGGCATGTCCAAAAATTTATGCCTCAATCTGCATTCAGAATTCATCACCTCTATATCTGGAGGTGGGTAGCACACTTCATCATGAGTCCTCTGAAGTTGTGACTGATTATTATTTTGATCATATGTTCCAAGTCTTTCAAATTTGATTGCTGTTATAATATTGTTTTATTAATTGTTCTCTTACTTCTGCTCCCTTCATCTTATACAGATTCATATTATTATTCCCGGGTTTCTGTGAAAGTATTGGCTTAATCAATTCTTACTGCATCACAGTATTCCGATACATTCATATCTCTTAGCTGGTTCAGCCTTTCTCCAGTTGATGAATGCCCCCTCAGCTTCCAGTTTACTGCTAAGGTAAAAAGCAGCTATATTTTTGCACATAAAGGAACATTTCCTCTTCCTTTGATTTCTTTGGATTATAGACCTAGCTGTTATACAGGCATTCTCTTCCCCACAAGTGGATTTTGAACAGGGAGATTGGGCAGTCTCTGCTAGATGAGGCCACTTAGTCTTCTAGACTATACAAGGCTGTTCATCCTTAGGATATGTGATGCTAGCAACCAGAGGATTGCATTGCAATTCAACCCAAGCCAAGCCAATGAATCAGCAAGCAGTTTTTAAGCATTAAGCATTTCCCAGGCTTTCCGATTTTATCAGGGGATAGAAATATAACGAAGGAAATAATCCCTAACCACAAACTCTATATATTACTATAGAAGAAGAACTATCTATTACTTAAGTACCTTAGAGAGTTGATATGTCTGACCTCCATCCCAGAGAAATGATTATATATACCAAGGGATGCCATTGGCAGGAAGCAGCAGCTGGGATGGCAATTGGGGATTGGCTCAGTGCAGCTTTCCAAAAGGTAGAGCCAATGGACTCCTTCTACACTGGAAGAACACCATGTATACTCTGGCCTGGTGTGTTCATTCTCATCCTGGATGGAGGCAGAGTTAATTGATAAACTAATAATTTCCTTAGAAACGCAGTACTTTGACACTAGAGGGATCTTGACACAGGCAACTATGAAACTTGTACGTAAGGATTATACTTGATGTGGGCAGAATAAAAGACATTTATAAAAGGACGATTTGATGGACACACTAAATATCGATCCACCCCAGAATCTCTCTACCAGTGACATATAAATTCCATTTATTCACAGTGATGTAGTAAGGGTAAAGTCTCTGGTTTGGGATTTGAAGGCAGTAGCCATGGCTCCCTGATCCGTTACTCTCTTGCCTTTCCTTTTGTTCTGTGCTTGGTTTAAGTAAGCATCTACATTTTGCTGTGTGTTGGGAGGATGTGGACCTGGACAGAGTTTCTACTAATTTGGTAGAGAGAAGGCTGGGGAGGGATTCTTAAGCTAGGGCTAACCCCAGGCAGAAGGCAGCACACTTTCAGTACCCCTTTCCTTTTCCACCTTTCCTCTAAAATAATTGGGTACCACCTGTTTCTACTGCTTTCTGAAGGAAGTTGGAATGGGGGAGAGGAGAAGGGACACTAGCAAAGTTTCTGCAGCAGGAAAAAGTCCAAATATGGTCCCCAGGAAGAAGCCCAGAGGTCGTTTTGTGCATCCCCCCAGGAATATGGAGGTTTGTGGGGAGTAGTGCTGAGGGAGTGCATTAAGGATTACTGTGCTCCTCCTAAAACAGGTCACCTGATTCTGCCTTTCATCGATTCTTTTATCTTTGTCCTGGGGCTCGGGGAGGAAGGTTGTGCTGGCAAAGTGCCTGCAGGAGGAGAGGATGCTAAAATGTTTTCTATACAGGAGACCTGCCCTTCAGACTATGAGTCTCTGCCAAGGAAGTACTGAATGTCCATGAAGGCAGTATCAGCTAATCCCAGTCACCAGTTGCCATGGTGACTGATCTATTTCCAAAGGAGCATCAAATCCTGAGTTGCTGGGCCTCATACTAAATAACTCCTTATCAGGACATTCTCTGACCCCTTAGCCAAGAAGAGAGAAGGATGTCTTCTCTATTTTGTTCTGAACAGTCAGGTGGGCACAGAATTGAATCCCTAGGTGCTGCAAAACAGCAGGAGATATGCACACACATATGTGTACAAACATATCTATGCAGAGACAGAGATTGGCAAAGCCAGAGGGACATTAATAGAGAAGCCAAAAGCAGCACGGGATGGATCAGAAGCTCTGTAAACCAGCTGTGGCTCCAAGGCTTGAGGCAGGAGAAAGAACAATCTTGCCATTCATCATGCCATGAAAAACACAACGATCACCCCCTAGTCAGCGGCCAATATGTCTCCTTTTGCTCAAATATATGGTTGTTCTCTTAAATTTCCTCATTTCCTAAAATAGTAGCATCCTATGCAGAATACCAAAAGTGCTACAAGGATTATAAAGCACCTTTCACAGGCCTCATTTGAAACTCAAACAAACCATGTGAGGTAAGGAGGGCAAACATAATGAATCCCACTGTTCAGATGAAAGAACTGAGGCACTAGGAGGGAAAATGATCTGCCTAAAAAGGGAGACAGGGCAGGTGGGATAGGGATTGAAGTCACATGGCTGCCTTGACTCTGTTCATATCCAGAGACCATTCTGGGACACTTCATCTACTTGGGGAATTCCTCCTTCTACCCTCCCAATCCTAGGGGCTGGGGGATCCTCTACTGGTGAGTAAACACAGATTCCCACAGCCCATTCCCTGTAGTCAGCCCAGGTCAGCTGATGCTTTCTCTGTTATTCAGGCACCCAACAAGGCCAATGTCCTTCCATCGGCCCTGCAAGACAGTGACATACTTCAATGCTTAAGTACTTAAGCTATATGAAATTATCTCAAGGAAAGCCTGAGATCCCTTTCTCTAGGTCTCTGTATGCAGTGGTGGGGAGCAGAGTCACAGAATTTGGGTAGGAGGTTTTTTTTTTATACCAACTCTATCACTGAAGTAAATGTCCTTTTCTGAAAGGTGATTAAGTAGGGTGGACTAGATGATGTAGAATGATCATCATGAGGAAAACTTCAGGTTGGGGGTCTATCGGCTACAGTCAGGATATTACAAGATTTACCAAAGTAAATTAGCAGAGGCCTTAGAATGTGATATTCCAGAAGGCAAAGGAGTTGGGAATACTGCCAAGAACAAGCTACTCAACAAAACTAAGTATAACCCTTCCAGAGAAAAATAGATATTTAATGAAATAGAGGGTTTTCAAGAATTCCTGATGAAAAGGCAGGATCAGAATAGAAAATCAGAAATTCATTTGCAGAATCAAGAGAAGCATAAACACATGAAAGAGAAATAATAAGACACTTAAGCTGTTAAGCTGTTTACTTTATTATAGAAATAGATGATACAATTAACTCCTTAGTTCTTTATCATTATAGGGCGGTTAGAAAGAGTTTAGATAGACAGATGGAACAGGAGAAGATCAATTATGTTGGAATGATCTAAAAAAACGGACAGGTAAGAAAGGGGAATGCACTGAAAAAATGTGATAAGAAAAGAAGAAGGGGGAATGTTATCTCACCCAAAACAGGCACAGAAAAAAGAGTTTTACTGTAGAGAGAAAGGTGGACAATCCTTGAACTTCACTCTCATCTGAACTGATTCAAAGAGGAAAGTATACATACATATTGATATCAATAGAGATATATATGTTGATATAGATATACATATACATATACATATACTCCCTAATTTGTATGGAGTAATCTATCTTACCCAACAGGGAAGTAGGAGGAGAAGGTAATGAGAGAAATGGTGAGGGGTGACAAGAGAAAGGCTGCATTAAGGGAAACAATGCTCAGAAGCAAAACAGACTTTTTAGGAAGAAGAGAGTAAAAAAGAGAGAGAGAAGGATAAGGAGAGGAAAATTGGACAAGTGAAAATACACAGTTAAGGATCATAGCTGCGAATGTTGATGGAATGAACTCAACGATAAAACAGAAGATCTTAGTAGGATGGATCAGAAAGAAGAATCCAGCAACATGCTGTTTACAAGAGACACACCTGAATCACAAAAACACACACATAGTTAGAATAAGGGGCTGTAGTTGAATCTATTATGTTTCAGGTGGGAAAAAATAAATAGAGGTAGTGATTATGCTCTTAGACAAAGCAAAAGCAAAAATAAACAATCGAGGAAACTGCATTTTGCTAAAAGCTACCATAGACAATGAAATAATACATCCTGAACACATATGCACAAAATAGCAGAGCATCCAAATTCTTAGAGGAAAGAAATGAATCATAGGAGGAAATATACAGTAAAACAACACTAGTAGAGGGGCTCCAACATTGCCCTTTCCAAACTAGATGAACCTCACCATAAAGTGGCAGAAGGAGGCCCAGTGGACAAGGGGCTAAGTTTGAAGTCAGGAAGACTCATCTTCCTGAATTCAAATCTGGCCTCAGACACTTACTAGCTTTGTGACCCTGGATAAGTCACTTAATCCTGATTGCCTCATTTCCTCATCTGTAAAATGAGCAGGAGAAGGAAATGGCAAACCACAATTGTATCTTTCCCAAAAAAACCCCAAATGGGGTCATGAAAAGTTGGACATGACTGAAATGACTGAACAACAAGAAAACCATGAAATAAAGAAGAAAGAAGTTAAGGAGATGAATAGAATGTTAGAAAAGTTGGATGTGTGCACTGACAGGGGAGCTTAGCACAGAGGCAGCCGAGGCGCGAGGACGGCAGGAGTGCAAAGGACCGGGGGGCCACCGCTACCATGAGTCTCTTAAACAAGCCCAAGAGCGAGATGACGCCTGAGGAGCTGCAGAAGCGGGAAGAGGAGGAGTTCAACACCGGGACCCTGTCGGTGCTCACCCAGTCGGTGAAGAACAACACCCAGGTTCTCATCAACTGCCGCAACAACAAGAAACTTCTGGGCCGGGTGAAGGCCTTTGACAGGCACTGCAACATGGTCTTGGAGAATGTGAAGGAGATGTGGACGGAGGTACCCAAAAGCGGCAAAGGCAAGAAAAAGTCG
>JAQQSZ010016121.1:0-11107 GCA_028646595.1 Phalanger gymnotis | reverse complement strand
GGAAGGGTTATACATAATGATACGCATGTGGCTCATGTTGAATTGCTTGACTTCTTAGGGAGGGTGGATGGGAAGGGAAGAGGGGAGAGAATTTGGAACTCAAGGTTTTAAAAAAATAGATGTTCAAAAGATCTTCATTCCCCAGCCAAAAAAAAATGAGTTCTACCACTAGGAAGCCTACATCCCTAACCCACATTCTTATACTGGGGATCCTATGTCCCATTCACATCTTTGCCCCAAAGCAGCCCTAGAGTAGGGGGGAGAAGCTTAAAGTTCTATAGTGTGTACCATCAATAAAGTCACCACATTCAATACAAAAAAAAGGCAAGAAGGTACAGTTTTCTAATTGAAAACCAGGGAATTTTACTTTTATTACTGTCAAAATTCTAGAATACACTAATAAAGGGGACAATTTGTGAACACTTAGAGAAGCAGTAATGACTAAAATCTAGCAAGGATTCATCAAAGCAAATCAAATTAGACCAAAGTCACTTCAATTTTTTGATAGGTTAACTAGACTGGTAAATCAAGGGATGGAATGAAATAGACACACTATACCTGGATTTCAGGAAAGCATTTGGTAAACTTTCTCATGCTACTCTTGTGGACAAAAAGGAAGGATGAGAGACAGCAAAATGTAGCAGATTGAGAACACAAATGGTTGAATGGCCAGGGTGGGCAGAGTTAGGAGCAAAGAATGGAAGATACAGTGAAGCAGATTTAAGTTCAATTTAAGGGAAAATTTCCTAATCTTTATAATCATCTCGTCCCACCCTCTAGATCACACACACACACACTGAAGGTCTTTAAGCAGTCACTGGATGACCATTTTCGTGTTTCAGAAAGGATCCCTGGTTAGATACAGACTGGATTAGATGATCCCAGAGTGCCCTTCAAACTCTAAAGACTGATTTTTATTCAGCATCTGAAAATACTGAATTTGAAAGTATTTCATTGTATTGACAAGTATTCCCTAACTAATATGGTCACACATTTGGGGATTTTGAAATATTAATGACAACTCATAAATACTGATCTCAAGGTCCAAGATGAGTAGAATACTCTGGAGAAATAAGGAAGCAGTAAAAGTGATAATGAAACTTTAGTGCACAATGAAGAAAATGTAGTGGTTTTCATGCTGAAACATTTTGATTATATTATAGTGGACTAATAGTAAGAAAACTGAACAAAGTTCAGAGACTTTGGTAGGCAGACTAGCTATTACAGAAGGCAATTCATGTACTCAGGAACCTAGTTTCTCCATTTATAAAATAAAGATTAGAATTTCATAACCCACCTGCAGGGTTGATGTAAAGAAATCAGTTTGTAAGCTCTTAAGTTAAAATATTTGCTATTATTAAGTGTTTTCTTATTGAGGCTATTATTGTGATATAATAGAAAAACTGTCTTTGGAACCAAGGATATATGAATTAAATCCTGCTGCTGAGACACAGGTGGCAATGTGACCCTGGGCAGGTCACTTTATCATTCAGTAGACAGCTCTTTAGGACTCTAAGTTGGAGAGGAGGTATTAACTAGCATTGGTAATGGGAACTTCCTCAACAAGGAGTTCCCTGAACTAGTGAAATTACAAGTCCAATCCACACCCTCTAATCTATGTGATATTATGTTATCAGCATAAAAATTTTCAAAGAACCTTTATTCATATTGTATGGAACATTAGGATTCTTCAGGACATTCTCTGCAGTACCTGTTCCTACAACCAACTATTTTAAGATTTCTATTACCAGTCCTAAAAAGACATGGGGTAAAAAACTTAAAATTCAGATATATCTTTTTAATTTTTTATTTTAGACTTAAACATTAAAACTTAAATACACAATAAGAAAAAGAAGCATACTATAAACTTAAATATTGAAACTTAAATACAAAATAAGAAAAAAAGCATTGCCATGTGCACAGCAGAATGCAAGAGATAACTCAAAATATACGGCAATAAATTTCCATTTCAAGAAAGACTATATAATAAATACTGTGCATTGTGTTGAGAGCTGTCCATCTTAGCTTCCTTGTAAGCTTTCTTTTGTTCTCTGTCGTGGACTTTTTATTTTGTTCTTTTTCCCCTTCCTCCCTGCCAACAGGTTATTTTGCATGTATGTGTGTGTGTGTGTGTGTGTGTGTGTACACATATACCCTTACATATATCTTTCTATTTTCATACTTCTTTTGTTCCAGTAATCCAATAAAATGAGAGACGGGAAGGGAGAAAAGGAAAAACAAAGAGAGCAAGAAAAGGAAAGAGATGGAATGACAGAAAAATATACACAAGACAATTCAGATTTTGAGGAGATGACAAGAGGTACATTGTTCCTTACAATACTGGGGTCATATATTTTGCAGTTATCATCTACTACCTGGTGAAATGTTAATTAGCTGGTTTAACAACATAAAAGTGCTCTAATCCTTCCAATTTAGTGGTTCTACTTTGAATAAGACAGCCAAAGCAAACTGAAATATTCTCTGGGCTACTAAAATAGTGTCCCTGAAGGCCAAATGAGATCAAGTTAAAAGCTAGAGCTAGCACCATGTATAAAGATTTCACCATCTCTGGTACAAGAGACTGAGTGAGCTAAGCTAAATGTATAATGAATCCAACATACATCTTGAAAGTTTCCCTTTTTATTGATTTTTAAAATTTTCAAATAACAAGTATTTTTATTAATCTGCCCCTCTCACTGTCCTAACCCAAAATAAAATTAAAGCAAATTTAAAAAAAAACCATGAGAAACAAATCCCTCAGTAGTCAGTCACCATACCCACTGCATACAAGGCACTATGCCATACACTCAAAGACATGTAAAGACAGTCCTGCTCCCAAGGAGTTCACAGGCTAACGAAGGAGACGACATGTAAATAACTATGTACAAACGAGATACCCATACAGAATAAACAGGAAACAATCAATGATGGGAAGGCACTAGCATTAAGGAGAACTAAGACAGGCTTCGTGCAGAGGGTGGGATTTAACTGAGATGTGAAGGAAGCCTGGAAAATTAGGAGATGAAGATGAGGGAGAAAGGTCTGGGCACAATGGACAGCCAGTGAAAATGCTCATTCAGTCAGGAGATGGGAATGTCTAGTACATGGCACAGCCAGGAGTCTAGTGTCAGCGGATCACAGAGTAGAAGGGGAGGTATAAGAGATGAGAAAAGTGAAAAGGTAGGAAGGGGCAGGCTTTAAAAGCCAAGCAGAGGATTTTAGGGTTGTGACATGGTCAAACTTGGATTTTAGAAAGATCAATTTGATAACTGAGCAGAGGATAGATTGTAGTAGGGAAAGACTTAAGGCAAGGAGACCAACCAATGAATGATTTCAATACTTCAGGTACAAGATGATAAGGGCCTACGCCAGAGTAGTGGCAGTATTGGATGAGAGAAAGGAAGATACAGGAGAGATATTTTGAAGGTAGAAATGACAGGACTTAGCAACTGACTGAATAAGGAGGGCAAGAGTGAGGACTCAAGAGCAAAATCTGGGTAACAAGACAAGGTGATTGGGAAGATGGTGATGATACCCTCTTTAGCAACGGAGAAATTAAGAACAGGGGAAGGTTCAGGTGAAAAAGTAAGTTCAATTTTGGACATGCTAAACTGAAGATGTCTCTGAGATATCCAGACTGAAATGTCCAAAAAGCAGGTGAACGTAGGAGACTGGAGATCAGCAGAAAGGTCATGCCTAGACAAATATATCTGAGAATCATCTGCATAGAAAAAATGAGATAATGAAGTGAAATAGTTTAGCAGAAGAAGAGATGAGTACACAGAACAGAGTTTTGGGGAAAACATTCACAGTTAAGAGGTGTGGCCTGGATGAAGATCCAGCAAAGAAGAGACTGGGAAGGAACACTCATGCAAGTAAAAGCAGAAGAAAGAGAGAATAGTTTCAGGAAAATGTAGAGAGAAGAGAGTATTAAAAAGAAGAGGGTAATTGACAGCGTCAGTGGTTGCAGAGAAGTTAAGAAGGATGAGGACTGAGAAAAGGTCATTAGATTTTTCGATTAAGAGATCACTGGTAACAGGAAAAAGTAGTTTCGGTTGAGTGATGAGGTTCAAAACCAGACTGCAGAGAGTTAAGGGAATGAGAGGAAAGGAAGTGGAGGCATCTATTATTGATAGCCTTATCTAGAAATTTAGCCAGAGAAGGGAGAAGAGATATAGGATAGCTGGCAGTGATGAATGGATCAAGTGAAGGGTTTTTGAGGGTGGGGAGACATGGGCAAGTTTGTAGGGAAGCACCCAGTAGACAGGGAGAGACTGAAGATAAGTGAGAGTAGGTATGAGAGAGGGGGCAATCTACTGGGAGGGACAGGATGGAATGGGTTCACTTATGCAGGTAGAGAGGTTTGCCTTGTCAAAGGGAAGGGTCACCTCCGAATGTGACACAGGGTGAAGGAGGAAAAATTGGCACAAGATGTGTAAATGATGCAAGATGAGGAGAGGAAAGCAGTGAGCTCACAGCAAATGGTCTCAACTTCTTTTCAGTGAAGTATGAAGCAAAGTTCTCAAGCTGAAAGTGTGGTGGCAAGGGGAGTCATAGGAGAACTGAGGAAGGATGAAAAAGTCAGGAAGAGGCATTGTGGTTGAGTGGGATATAGCGAGCCAATTGTTGCTTAGTCATTTTCAGTTACGTACAACTCTTCGTGACCCCCTTTGAGGTTTTCTTGGAAAGATACTGGAGTAGTTGGCCATTTCCTTCTCCAGCTCATTTTACAGATGAGGAAACTGAGGCAAACAGTGTTAAGTGACTTAACCAGGGTCATACTAGTAAATGTATGAGGTTGGATTTAAATTCAGGTCTTCTGTCTCCAGGCCCAGCATTCTATCCACTACACCACATAGCTACCCTAGTGAGTCAACTGGAGAGGTACAAAAGGATTGCCTTCTTCAGTGAGGACCCAGTTGAGATTATGTAACATAAATTTGTAATGAATCCAGTCAGCAGTTTTGTGATTTTGTTCAGTAGCACGTGTATAGGAGCAAAAGCAGTGAGAGTAATTAAGGGCAGAGAGAGAGTAGACTAAGTAGAACTGAACTGATTCACCAAAAGGTCAAGATGAGCAAGGGAGGAGAATATAGCCAAGTGCAGGAATGATGACCTGAGAGAGAATTGAAGGGTGGAGGGATTAGAGGCTCACAGATACATGCTGAGGTACAACAAATTCTCACATTAGCTATGTGCAAAAATGTATATCTCATTCTACATTTTAGATTCAACACCTTTCCGCCAGGAGGTCCATGCCACATTGAGCATACATGTGTTTTATCTTCATTCTTTTGGATGAGCAATTTATTGTAGAGTTGATCAAAGTTCTAAAGTCTTTTAAGATGTCTTTATACAAGCATATGAAAAATGTTCCCAATCACTAATCATGAGAGAAATGCAAAGCAAAGCAATTTTGAGGTTCTACCTCATACCTATCAGACTGGCAAAGATAAAAAAAAAAAAAAAGAAGAAAACAGTTGCACTGTTGGTGAGGCTGTGAACTGGTCCAGCCATTCTGGAAAACAATCTGGAATCATGCCCAGAGAATTATCAAACTGCATATATTCTTTGACCCAGCTATACCACAACAACGAAAGGATCTTAAAGGATAAAACGAAAAAGCACATTACTAAAACACAAATCAAGAGATATAATGGAATGCACTTCCAAGTAAAAACATGGACATGCAGAAGTAGCTTATACAACCAAGCTTTAACAAATGGAAATTAAAATGGCAAGAAAACATGCATGAAAGAATTAAATGAGAAACTTTAAAAGGCAGAAAAATGAAAAGAAATCAGAAACCTCTCAAAAAATGGATTACAAATATAAGAAATGTTAGTTAAAATGCTTCTTCAAGTCTGTTTTAGTAATTTTTAAACAACTATTCTGGCACCTCATTACCCACATTCACTCCAACCTTACTGTAAATTAGCAAGCAACCTCACACTGCAGAGACTTCCTCACCACCTATACTGGCAAATGTTGAATTACTTACAGGTGGCTTAGACACCATGGTAGTGGATGGGGCAAAGCAATCCCTACCACAAGGAAAAAACTGGAGTAGGAAGTATGAAACCAAAGGCTTCACGAGTCAGGAAATCAGGAACTTAGGTTTCCCTATGGTACCAAATCCAAAAGAACCAGAGAGCTCTGTGCAGAAGCAGAGTTCACAAAAGGAGGCAACCCAATTGAGCCTTTGAGTAAGCTGGTTATAACCTAGGTACCTAGATTAATGACTAAAGGATTTATATCTGTTTCATACCATTTCAAAACTCTACTCTTATTTTAACATGAAGGAAATATTTATCTACCCCAAATCACCAAAATGTTAATGGATTTGGGGGGGGGGGAGTCACACGTGGTACACCCAGGGGTTAGCTCATAATAGATGTAGATACTTAATAAATTGTAAAAGGTGGCTGACAGAAGGAGCCATGACAGCACTGTTTGCTACTACCACTAATCTCCTCCAAAGCATTTTGGGGGGGGGGTATAAGTAAGGTGAATTTTAGTTTAAGTAAGGTAGATTTTAGTATAAGTAAAGTACATTTTTATTATTTCTTACAGTTCAGTTTCCCAGAATCTATGGCCATAACAACCTCAATTTCCCAGGATCCGTGGCCATAACAATCGCTGTTTCCCAGGTATTAGATATGAGCTCCGAGGCCCATGGTTCAAAATGTCTCTACCACGCTAGCGCAGCATTATATAAGGATATATAATATAAACATGTGTGCTGAAACTGTAAACATCCACTGCAACTGCGCAGTGAGATATATAGATGAGGTGATGTAAACTTGTGAGGCTACTGCTGGCAATATGCCTTCTTTGTCTGATGCGCTATAAAACAGGTGGTCAGTGGTTAGTGAGTTGGGGAACCTTTATGGTTGAATGCATAAGCTGGGATGCTGTGCACCTTGATCAGCCCCCATCAAGGATCAGGAGCGGGGAATCTATGTTTGCCTCAGCCGGCCCCATTGAGGCTTGAGGGGATTTAGGAGAACCCTTTAGGGTTGAATGCATAAGTTATACTTCTTTCGATTGTCCCCATAGAGACGTAGGGGTAGTTGCCCTCCCCCTCTTCTCACTGGCCCCTGTGAGAAAGGTGGTTAGGGAATACTGTAGGAGTTCGTAGTATTCCATTACCAGCAATACTGTTAGAGAAAACTAGACTAGAATAAAGCTTATTATTAACCCCTTTGAAGCTGTCTTTCCTGTCTGACCAAATCATTAGTTAGAGGCTAGAGTCCAAACCTCCAGAGCCTTCTGTTTATTATCTGTCTAACAGGGGGAGGGTTGACAGCCCTATGCATTCCCACCTTGTACTGACACTTCAGTGCAGTCATGAGCCCAATCCATCACATTACCTTTTTCCTCTATCAGCCACAGAGCTAGGTGCTCTGAAAGCAACCAATATACTTGTGAGGTCATTGTTCTCTTCTTGGTTGGGAAAAGGTGTGGCATGGGATATGGAAAAGTGACAGACTTTAATTAAGTGACATTGATGGAGGCCACAGAGCCTGGTAAATTACCATCTTGATTATTCAAATTATTCAAACTCCCACTCTATTCATAAAGAACATATTAAACAAAAATTATCAAAATTAAATAATGGGTGCAGAGCTGAGGATATCATGTTCAGTTCTATAATAGGAAGAAACAGTCATACTTTTTACAATGCTCTTCCTAAAATAAGTCAGGAATAATTTAAGAAAAATATCCTTGAAGTTCTTGGGGTGAAAGAATGAGGATATCTGGCTGTTCCAGGTGCATGAGAAAAGCGTACCAAGATTAAGAATAGGAAAGAACCATAGAGCTTGACTAAAACAGAGGAATAAGATATGAGATAGACAAAGAAAAGAAATCTATCACTGCTCTTTTAATATTTTCATCTCAAGAACAAAACTAGGAAACTAAAATAGCAATAGTTCAATTTTTTAAAAAACATAAAACATACCAACATCATATTATACTAATAGTGGACTAAGGTGGTACTAAATTTTGGAGTTTGTCCTCTCTTCCCAAAAAAAAAGGAATTAATAACTACACGTATGGTAACTGGGAAGCTTCCTTAAGTACCAGTAACTCGTCCAAAAGATGAAAATTCATAATTCATGTGTATGTCTCAAGTGATAAAAGTTTCTCTCCACTATCTGCTGCTCTGCCTGGTTCCAACTCCACCATACAAGATATTTCTGCTGCCCTCTCTCCAGGTACCTCTGGCTCTCTCTCCCACATCCCTACTCTGCCTTCCTGCCTCATTTTGTGTGGTATGTCACCCAGTCTGTGAGTTCCTTGAGGACAGGGGTTGCTTTTCTTTTTATTATTGTATCCCTAGCACTTATCACAATGCCAGGGCCTTAATAAATGTTTGTTGAATTATACTGAATAGATTGGACAATGTAAATCCCAAAACAACACTGTCTAGACATAAAGTTTAATAAAAATACAAAATAATGGATAGAAACTGCTAAATAAGCAGGAAGAATTAAAGTTCAAAACTTCATCATCAATGAATTCTTTTCCTTTAAATATTTCTAACATAAGCATGTTTTATTTTACGTAAATTATAAAGTGAGAGATCTAAACACCTGATGGAATAAGTGTAGGCTTATTCAAAGGCCTTTTCAAAAAAAATCTATTACATATATTGCAAAGACTTTGATACAATTTAGTAATTGGAATAAGGTAAAACTGTAATCCTCTTATTTAAATAATGAGCATTCTTACTTTCTGACTCCACAGAAATATGAAGTCTAATTCATCACAGAACAATTCAAATGCCTTAAAAAGGAATCATTCATTAGCACTTTAATACAACTCCGACTTTCTACTTAATTTACATGATCATAAAAATTATTTGGCATTATACTGATACTAGAAAAATTATAGTGTATTATATGCAAAAACTAAAAAGAATATGTTAAGAAATCTACTATACCTTATGTATCTCTATTTTTGCAAACAGATTTTACCTTTTCACTTTGAAAGATCCTTTAAAAAATACCTGTAGTTTTTATTTTGTTTTTTAACCTAGGCCTACAAAACTTCTACTGGCCTACAATCAATCAAAAAATGTATTAGGTGGTATGAGGCATTTGGGATACAAAGATAAAAACAAAACAGTCCCTGTCCTCATAGAGCTTATATTCTATCAAGGGAAACAACACAAACACAAAATGAATAGAAAGGTTGTGTTGGTTTTTTTTCTTTTGCAGGGGAGAGACTAGCAGCACAGGATGGGGAGAAATCAGGCAAGGGCTCATGGAGGAGGTGACACCTGAACTGAGTTTGAAAAGAAGAACTAGGAGATTATAATAGATGGAAGTGAGTAAGGGAGTAAATTCAGGCACAGAGGATAGATAATTTATACAAAGGCACAGACACACCAGAGGGAATGTTATTTGTGAGAAAAATCAATTAGGTCAGTTTTATCATCATTGCTCAGTCATTTCAGTCGTGTCCAACTTTGTATACCCCATTTGGGGTTTTCTTGGTAAAGAAACTGCAGTGTTTTGCCATTTCCTTCTCCAGCTCATTTTATGGATGAGGAAACTGAGACAAACAGGGTTAAGTGACTCACCCAGGGTCACACAGCTAGGCCAGCTCTGAACTCAGGAAAATCAGCTGGTCTGGCAGGACCATAAAGTATATAAATGAGAGTACTGTATAATGAACTAAGTTGAAAAGGGCTTTAAATGCCAGAGTAGTTTGTATATGATCTTAAAGGTAATAGGGAGTCACTAGAGCTCACTGAGAAGGGAATGGCATAGTCATGTTGTTGTTGCTTAGTTGTCTGATTCTCCATGACCTTGTGTGGGGTTTTCTTGGCAAAGACACTGGAGTGGTTTGCCACTTTCTTCTCCAACTCATCTTACAAATAAGGAAACTAAGGCAAACAGGGTTAAATGACTTGCCCAGAGTCACATGGCTAGTAAGTGTCTGAGGCCACATTTGAAAGAAGATAAGTCTTCCTGATGCCAGTCTCAGCACTCTATTCACTGTGCCACTTAGCTGCCAACTAGTCTTACCTATATTTTTTAAGGAATATCATTTTGGCTCCTGTGTTTTGAATGGATTTGGGTGGTAAGAGACCTGAGATAGGGAAACCAAGTAGGAAGGAAGGCCAGGAAAAGGAAAACAAGGGCCTGAACTAGGGCGATCATAGTATGAGTGGAAAGAAGGGAACAGATGCTAGAGATATTGTAGAAATAGAATTATCAAGCTTTGGCATTCTGAGAAGTGTGAATGGAGGAGGGTAAAGAGTTAAAGTAGACTCCAAGGTTCTGAACCTGAATACTAAAAAAGGTGATGGAAACCTCAAGAGAAATAAAGAAGTTTAGGAGGGAGTGGGGTTTGAAGTGTAACAATGGAATATGCTGGGAATAATGGCAGCTGTTTAGTTTTAGATGTCTATTGGACATCCAGTTAAAGTGTTGTGGGACTAATTCAGGAGAGAGAGAGAGGGTAGGGCTAGACTGACAAATTTGGAAGACATGTGCATAGAAATGATTATGCAACCAGTGAGTGTTATTGATAAGATTACCAAAAAAGAATCTAAAGAGAGAAAAAAGGGCCCAGGTCAAAGGTTGGGAGGACATCTATTTTTATGGGGCAGGATTTGTATAACGATCTAGCAAGGAAACGGAGGAGAGGTCATATAGGTAGAAGGAGAACCAAGGCAGAACAGCATCACAAAAATGCAGAGAAGAGACCATTTCTGGGAGGTAAGGGTAATAAAATTCCAAATATTGCAAAGAAGTTAAGAAGGATGTGGATTTAAAAATGTCCTCAGATTTGGCAATTAAGAAATCAACGGGGAGCCAAGATGGCGGCTGGAAAGCAGGGACTTGCGTGAGCTCCCTGCCCAGTCCCTCCAAAAACCTATAAAAATGGCTCTAAACCAATTCTACAACTACAGAACCCACAAAATAGCATAGGGAAGCAGAGCTCAGCGTGGGCGGCGCAGACCAACCAGACCAGACCAGGAGCTGGGTGGAGTGTGCCCTAGCGCCCTGAATCAGTGAGCTGCAGCAGTTACCAGACTTCTCAACCCACAAACACCAAAGACAACAGAGAAAGTTAGTGGGAAAAGCTGCTG
>JAQQSZ010016120.1:0-11107 GCA_028646595.1 Phalanger gymnotis | reverse complement strand
TTTTTTTTACATTCCTTGAGATTCACCAAGAATATAGACCTATTAATATGATCCATGATGAGGATAAAGGCATTGTGAAATGGACTGTTCATAATGCATTGGTATATTGTGGTAGAACTCTTCCTGAAACATATTTTTTATTCATTCAAAAAAGTCTGTTATGCAATTTATTATCTTTAATGCAGAAATTTTAAGTACATTAGAAAATAATTCCCTCTCTCTTTGTCCCTCCTTCCACTCCTCTTCTCCAAAAGTTATCTAGATAGAGTTAAGGTATAAACCTTGGAAAGTCAATTTGACCTCTGGCAGTCTGCATTTGGATCACATGGTGCGGTGGGTCTTATTTCCCTCTGCATTACCTATTTGTTCCTGTGATCATTCCAGATTGTTAGGAGAGAGAACAATGCTCTGTGGTCACAGGACTCAGCAGGTAACTGTGTGCCCTAAGAATTCTGTCTAATGCTTCAGTGCCTGTACCCAAAGCAACTTCTTCCTATATGTGTCATTAAATATATGCCCTGATGATATTAGAAAGGATTTATTAAGCAGCTACTCTGTGCCACACACTGTTCTAGATGCTGGGGATACTAATTATAAATAGATGCATTAAGTGAATCAGTTGTCAGATGATCATGAGATAGTATTGATAAACAAGGGGCATGTTTTCACGTATGAGTTTATTTGAAACATTCAGTCCTTTCCATAATGAGAGCAAGAGGGAAGATTGAATCTATGACCCAATTCTGCATTCAAGCAAATGTCCTTCCAATTTTACCACTTCCTTTTCATATTTGTTGAATCCACAAACAGTCGCAGGATTAGAAAGGATGTCATCTACAGTAAAAAGAAAAAAAAATACAGGATAAAGAATAAGAAACCCTATTTCTGTCCTTTCTCCTGAGTCAGTGATTACTGGTATGGAAACACGTGCCCCATCTGCACTGTGAGACCATTTGAGGGAAATGGTATGCAATTTGCCATCTAGCGAATTTCCTCTCAGTGTCCCACATATATTGCTTCTATTGAATTCCTGATCATCAGTATTGTTCCTTTTGGACAAAGGTCCTTGATTCTAGAACATTACAGTAGGACCAAATTTCATCTTACTGCTTTTGGTAGCAAATATACCCTAAGGCATTGAGAGAGGTTAACTGACTGTTGAAGGCTATAGTAAGTTTATTGGTTTCTTCACCCAGAGGAACAGTTCTGGGTCACCCTTCAGCCAAAAAAATCCCAGTCCCTGAAGATCAACAGCACAGTTGGATGAGAATAGCATTGCAGTCTCAGTTAAGCCAATCATGTTTCAGTGTGATCAAAAACAAGTGGCCCTCATTGTTTTCAGGGGGTCAGTTTCTTCCTCTGTAAAATTAGAGGGGTGGGCTATATGATCTCTAAGGCCCTTTCTAACTCTGATAGGAGTGAGACTTTTATGTATAGTATTGAACTTGGAATCAGGAAGACCTTAGGTCAAATCCTGCCACATGAATTCTTTCATAGTGTGTCTAGTGATTCACATAGTGCCCGACACATGGAAGGCACTTAATAAAGACCAGCTGAGTGACTGACTAACTCTGTGCAAGATACATAACCTCTTTCACTCTCAGTTTCTTCATCTGTAAAATGGGGCGGGGTAATAAGAACAAGTAGGGTTGTTGTGTGAATCAAATGAGAAAACATCTATATAAAATATTTTGCAAAACTTAGTGTTATATAAATGCTGGTTATTGTTACTGTCATCGTCATCATCATCATCATCATTTAACTTCTATTATTAGGTTCCCAGTGGAACAGCCTTAGTATTCTATAAGGCTGCATTTGTGTTTGAAGGGAAATCTCGTGAAATTTCCTAACAACGGGTAATCCTAATCAGAAATATTTTTGAGGGCTTCCCCTACTGCCCAATGAAGTTATGAACTTTATGACACCTCTAAGTAAATTGAGAAGGCATGCCAAAACAAATGATTAATTCTGACTTGCCATGCCAATACTTTGAATATTGAGAATTACTATTGCTGGTTTCTAGCTCTCTGGATCACTACAATTAATGATATGGAAAGGAAGAAGTGATTTTTTTCTTCTGCTCCTTACACACATGAATCTGAGGGTAAAGGCTATAGAGCTAGATGAATTTCAGTCTGTTTCTTTTATTGAGTGTATTCATCTTCCCATAGCCTTCCTTTTCATGCCCATTTGTAACTAGTAATGGTTTCTGCCTATTGGGTTGGACCTTTCTTTTCTAAGAAAGTATATGGGTGGTCCATCCAGAACTCATCAGAAAGTTATCAGGACTAAGAAATGGTGACATATTTCAAGTCTTACCTGATTTAAGACCTGGTGAAGGCCAGGAAAACCCACCGAAAGATAGTTTGGGAAATGATTCAGGACAATGGAAATGTAGATAGAATGACTGATGAATATCCAGAAGTGTAACTCTTGACTTTAAAGAGAGTCTACATACTCATGTGTTTAGCCCTATGGACTTACTAATGTCTAGGGTACTTGAAGCTGACTGGGGGTCTACCTACCTTAGAATGAAGCAACTTTTGGGTATCTCACTACAAAATCACAAATCTCATAACATCTGTAGACCATCCAGAACTAGTCAGTGGCTAGGACTAAGCTGTTTGCCTGGGTGGTAGATAGGTATGCACGAGTCTTACTTTTCCCAAACCAAGCCTAAGTGTGCACCCATTATGGCAGGCAAGCAGGTGCTCATGTTTTGTACCCTTCTAATATGAATGACTGTTCTCTAAACTAACATTTATCAACTGAGTCTCAGGATTCATGTTTGCTTTTTTAAACTCTCAAGTCTGATGAAGACAGAACAATGGGAGGCAAAGTATATTTTCCATTTACCACTAAATCCCCGTAGAGATCTAAATGAAGAACAAGATCATCCCATAGATGTCCTACTGGGGGAAATGTATGCGCTGCTTGCTTTGACTGGCATCATAGTCCTTGTTGTTGTGGTTTTTAAATAAAGCAAACCAAACAATTCAGTTCATCATTATCAAGACATTTTGAGAAATTGTTCCTTGGAAAACTATGTCACATTTGGAAATGGAACTACCACTGTAGAGAAAATTTTCAAATAGTAGCAGATTTGTTATTTTATAAGTTAATTGTTGAATAGTTTTAAGGGTATTCGACAATGTCGGTTTATGGAATTAAAGGAGTTCCTCAACCATGACCATTCTAAAGTTTCATAGCGGATATTACTTTGCAATCTACTTTAGTGGAAGGAGTAACCACATCAGTGAGAGAGCAGACCCATTAATGTATTATAACTAATACCTTAAAAGATATACAGCCATTTCATCTGCCTTTATGTTAACCACAGATCCAGTTATAATGCATTTCAAAGTGAAGCAAATGTGTTCCATCATAAAGAAATCGATTGATGGCAAGGATAAAATGTTGTCATTCACAGACACATAAGGACTTTTCTGCCTAAGTGTGTTGACAGTAGACTAACAATTTTAACATTCATGCTCCATGTTTTTTGGATATTTTCTTTAGGAAAGGAAGATGTTTAATTTATAGGAGGTCATTATTTAATCCTATAGAATTAGTTTTTGAAACAGTAGTGGTGTTTCCATTCTTGCCTTTGGATATGGTTAGAATATTCCACAATGATGATTTGATTGTCACACCAGGGAATATGAATTTTAAAATTATAGACTAAAGTGTCACAGATAGTTATTATCAGGGGAATCTGAAGGTGAAACTGATGAGATTACATTGCTAAAGTGTGAAAGGGATGAGAAACCTGTCCATTCATGTGGAATATTTGTAGTCAGGTAATGGAGGAAAAGAATTTGCTCAGGGGAAAGAGAATCTTAGCATCCATCATTTGCCATAGATTAAAAAGGAGACAAGACAGTCAAAGAACAAGGCTCTGCTCCAGTGTTGGGGTTTCTCACCAACAGATAGGGAGTGACACTCTTCATCCAAAGGTGCATAAAGATTTGACAAACTTTACAAGCTGAAAACCAAGATTATATACCATGTACATGACTAAGAAAATAAAACTCACGAAATGAACTAATAGCTATTACATGGCCAATACACTGAGAAGAAAAAAGACAAAGAAATAACCACCTGAGCTACAAGAAAATAGCCCATAGCTCCAGCATGCATTTTAGCATTACCAAATAGCCTGGTTGAATAGTGATGAAGATAGTATCATAAAGTATATGGTTTGGGTATAAAAAGCTGAAGGCTGATGGCGGCTTTGCCCCAAGGAGCTGAAATAACAATGGCAATTAATGAAAACAATAGTAATAACATTGTCATAATGCTTTAAGGTTTGCAAAATGCTTTACAAATATTATCTCATTTGATCCTCACAACAACCCTGAGAGGTAATTGCTATTATTATCCCCATTTTACAAATGAGGAAACTGAGAGAAAAAGAGAGGTTAAGTGACCTGCTTAGGGTCATACACCTAGCATGTGTCTGAGGTTGGATTTAACTTGAGTCTTCTCGACTCCAAATCTAATACACTGAACCACCTAGTTGAATGTGAGATGTCAGCAACAGTACCATATTGGAGTGTTTCATCCCGTTCTACCATCTGTAACTCTGTCATCTGACCCCCATTTTCATAGCAGCATCCTGTCTTTAAGCAGAGTAGAAAACCCATGTTCTCTCAAGAATGCTTTTCTTCCTGACAGGTATATCCCAGGTGACCTCCCCACCCCATCTCATCCAAACCCCTTTCCATACTCACAACTTTGTTCCGGGTACAAATATTTTCTTTATGGCTCAGTATATTTCTGTACAATTCCCCTTTTGCTGTAGCCCAAACTCATTTTCACCATTATTTGGATGTGTAACCATGAGAAAGTTATCTAGTCACCTAACCAACTTCTCAGAGCCTCAGTTATTTAATATGTAAAATGGGATAATAATGTTTATACTACTGGTGATCTTGGGGTTTTTTGAGGAAAGTACTTTGTAAACTTTGAAACATCAATAAATGTGCATCATGATGATGAGGGATGATGATGATGATGATGATGAAATGCTGAACTTGACAGTGTCCCAGTTTTATCACCAATACTCTAGCCAATTTAAACATAATTATGAAATTTATTTTTGACTGTTTTATCCCTTGATTACCAAACTGAATTTTTGAGAAATAATTTTAGAAAGGCACAAAAGGAAACCTAGACAACGTTAGAGGTATATAAAATAACACACATTTGAAGAAAGACTGGAAATAAAATGACATTATTTACTTCTAATTGGTCAAACTTAGGAATAATCATGAGAGCTGAATTTGAAAAAAATAAGTCAATGAACATTCTAGGTAACATTGTTGTTGGTTGAAAATGAAGTGTGACTGTAACTTTTGTGACCGATTTTTTTGCTATGACTCTAGAGATTATAAAAAAATTGAATAATTATACACTTGGTGGAGTAAATAAGTGTGGAGCCGGCCAAAGTGACTGCTTTGAAGGGGATGCCACTCATTTGGCTGTGTGAGTTCTCATACCAGAATAACAAAAATAATAAATATGTAAAATAAAGAATGATAAAATAAAACTAAAACCAGGTTCATTACTTAACATTAATGCCTCTATCTACACAGCAGTAATTTTCATTTTTCCTGATCATCTCTAGCTTTTAATTTAATCTTGAGATTTTATTGTGATGGTTCTTTAATGAACATTTCACATTTCAATCTTTTCATTTTGCTTCTAAATGTTAAAATGATTGGCCTTGGGGAGGATTACTATCTTTTCCTCTCAAATTTTAAAAGTAGTTGAGGAGAGAGAAATTTTCTTAGAATCCAGAGACTTGGGCTTTTTATTTCAACTCAGATATTTGCCGTCTGTGTGATCATGAGTTACTTAATCTCTAGAAAGTTCAGTTTCTACATCTTTCAAATGAGAATCATAATACATGTACTTCAGGGTTGTTATGAGGAGTATGCTTCGCAAACCTCAAAGTGCTGAATGTATGACCAATTATTATTCCATTTCGCTGAGCAATAGATTTACATATACACATACATTTATATACACACATAAATATGCATGTGTGTACATTCACATATATACATGACAAGACAGATGCAGATGGCTATTCTATGTGTGTTTGTATATAAATATATGTGTGATGTGTGTGTCACATATTTATATGTGTTTGTACATATATATTTATTGGATCTGTAGTATCCATTAGTATAGGAGCTCCCAATAAGGAACACTCTTTACCAATGAAGATTGGCATCTTTTCTGCAACTTATAGTCTTGGTTCTGAGAGATGGACTTGGTTTCTGACAAATAGTGACTGTATAACCCAGGAGAAGTCACTTAAACTTGGAGTACCTCAGGCAATCAGGACTATAAGCAGAAAAGATACCAATCTTCATCAGCATACATGTACAAATGCACACACATAAACACAGGTGTTTATGTATGCATGGGATGCCCAATAGCCCTACCTCAATAAATGCACAAAGCAAAACTTCTCAATTGAATCAACAATGATGGGTGCAAAAAAGTGCTTTATCAACTTAGATGAAGTGAAGGCCATTAGATGAAATAAAATGACTTCACAAAGGAAATGTGTTGGGATTGGCTAAAGAAACTCAATCATATAATGTGGCTATTGTATAAAATAGCAGAGCAATTGGGAATCTAAGACATTTGAGCTTCTGAGAGCTTCCAACTATACACATGTGTCTACAGCTGGGACCCAGTTAAAGAAACAGTTCTTATTGCTTTAAAAGCCATTCTCCTTCTGACTTGATATTAAGCTGACAATGTTATTGTTCTAAGCTTCTGAGAAGGCTGAAGCTTTGAAGACTAAGCTCTCCAGAGCACCAATGGACAAAGCTACTGAGATTTGAGACCATGCTCATTTCAAACACGGACTCCCACTGATTCCCATTCAGTGTCTGTTTCTCATTTTCTTTTGCCTCCACAATAATGCGAGGTTTTTGTTTTTATTTTTTCATTTTCATAAATGTAACTAGTCAAATGAATCTCCTATCTCTCGCTAGAATTAGCACAGTCCTCTAAATATAATGAGTCTTTAATAAATGTTTGTTGAATCTGAATTTGAGTTTAAGTTGACTGAACCAGGAATTCACTCAATTTCAGACCTATGTGGAAGGAAATTGCTTTTAGTGCCCATGTTTTTAAAAATTTTTCAAGAGATGACTCAATACAGCTTCCCTAGTATTGGCCACGAGAGATCATATGGTCTTCAAAACCCCTTTGACACAAGTTGAACAGTAAATTATCATAAAGATTATATATACAAACTCTTTATATATATATATATCTAATATATATACTATATATTTTATGTTGTATTTACATTTATATAATCATGATTATTGTTTTATTTATATATTTACATATATATTCATTATTGATGGATGATTTGGGACAGAAATTCAAAGGAAAAATGAACCTGGTACATGTTTTATGTGAAGATTAAATAGATAAGTTCTTCTAAAATTGGTTTCAAGCAGACATTTAGTAGTAATTAACATAACAAAAGAGCTGGGAAATTATGCCTCAGACAGATTTTTGTCCCAGAGAGTCGTAGGTGTTACATAGCAAAGGGAGCATTTTAAATGATGCTCATAAATCAATGGAGTTTAAAGTGATTTGTATATTTTAATAAAGATGCCTAATCAAGGCAGCTGGATAGCACCTAGATGGAAGTTTACCCTTGGAATCAGGAGGACCTGAGTTCAAATCCAACCTCAGACACTTACTAGTTATGTGACTCTGGGCAAGTCACTTAACCTTGTTTGCTTCATTTTTCTAATCTGTAAAATAAGGTGGAAAAGAAAATGGCAAAGCCCTTTAGGATCTTTGCCAAGGAAGCTCCAAATGGAGTCACAAAGAATTGGACATGAGTTATCAACTAGCCAACAACAACAACAACAATGAATCATTAATTTGAAAGGCAGCTACATGGTACAGTGGATAGAACACCAGACCAGGAGAAAGGAAGATCTGACATAGCTTCAGACATTTACTAGATGTATGACCCTGGGCAAATCACTTAACCCCTATTTGTCTCAGCTCCTCATCTGTAAAATGAGGACATGCTGGAGAAGAAATATGCAAACCATTCTAATATCTTTGTCAAGAAAAGCTAAGAGACTTTGTCCGTAGTCATGTAGAGAGTCAGATGAGAATAAACAACAACATTAAAAGTCCAGAAAAAGTCAGGGGAGAAATAAGATATATTGATGGGTTGTAACAAGATATAAAAACAGTCTTTTAATGCTGGCTTAGAGATAAATGAAATGTGCTCCCTGTGAATGCTAATTCATTTAAACTCTTCGTACCTTTATAAAATATAAACTTTTTAAATCCAAGTAAGAAAAATTCACATAGTTAGAAATTATTTCTCTTTATATAACTTATGTTGCCGGCATTTATTTCTATTCACTACTTTTCATATACAGTGGTACGGAGAATATGCAGTTTTTAGCAAAGTGCTGGCTTTGGTATAAAGAGAATCTGGGTTCAAATCCACCCTTTGACCCTTATTACATGTAGGATCATTGTTAAGTCACTGTATCTCTTTGGTCCTCTGTGCTTTAGCTACTGTCTTGGTGGAGTCTTGCTTCTCTTTTGAAACTAGTGTTCCTTCACATCTGTGTAATGTTATAAAGGTTGATATGGCATTTTACTTTTACAAATGAAGAAACAGAGTCACAAGTCATCAAATAAGCTAGCAACAGAGATAGGATTGGAAGGCCTATACTTGACTTGTTTATTAGCTTCCATTCTAGTAGTTATGTCTTTTGAGAATATATTTTATCTGTGTGGGTTTTATGAGAATCTTGATCTGTGAAAGGTATAGAAACACAAAAGGGGTTAAAATTGGTTATACTTTGAGATTTAACAGGAATAGAGTTTGTGATTTTCATTACATCAAGTAAAAATCTTTGGGGATAAAAATCTTCTGCCGTCTGGATAAATCATTATATAGGATGCATTTTGAAAGTCTGTTGCCATCTGGAAACAGAAGGCTCTTTCTCTCCAGAGCTTAAGACTGGGCAATTATAGCCATCACAGAGGAGGAGGTTTAGTGATCTCTTTGAAGCCCCTGGAAGTGACTTCTGTCTGATGCAGGGCAACGGCAGAACTTAGTCAAGTGAGGGAGTTCAAACAGGACTGGACTTGTGGGCAAGGGTAAGCACTGATATAGACTGTTTGTGTTCATTCTATCTCGATATTTATCACTGAATAGGACTCCAAGAGGTAGAGAATCAGTAGAACTGGGTTCCTTTTCTCTCAGCAACTGTATGTCACAGTTCATTATCCCTGAGAGAGGGTATAAAATCAGGAAACTGGGCAGGGCTATCTACTTTTATCTCCTTGCAGATAGAGGACACATGGAACTCTTTACTGGAAGTTGACATTTAATGTCAATGAATCACATGTACATGGTGTGATAAATTGGTGGGATGACTTTGAGCACCAAGGCCAATTCACCCTGCCAATTGCTGATAGCTATCCAATTGCAAAAAAAAAAAAAACAAAACCAAAAACCAAAATGTCTTGTACTTTGATATCAACTTTTTCTAATATTAAAAAAGAGGGAAATGAAACAATTCATGGATTAAATTCCCAATATGAATTTAGACTTTTTAAGATAGCAATGCTATCCAGTCAAAAAGTCAATTAAATTATTTTCTATATTCACCTTTTCCAAATATATTTCTGCATCCTTGTAATTTACTGTAAAACTAGCCAATCCTGAGCTTGAAAAAAAAGGTTCATTTCAATATTACTAGTTTGAGACAAAAAGACATTCCATTCCCACCCATCTATCCAGCTACCCTCTTATTATACTTCAGGATTTAGCCCTTTTAAGACTCTGAAAGTCAGACTTTTCCAAACTTCCCCTCTCACTGCCAATTTAGTTTCCTAGAGCAAGGCTAAAACCACATCTTCTCCTCAGGGTTCTAGAGAGTATATCTGAGAGGTCAGGTGTTTTTCTACTACTATTAACTTTATTCCCATTCCAATTTACTCCTTCCAATAATATTGATCAGTTTTCTTTTCACTATCATCTAGCCAGTACCAGATGTTGTTGTTACTCATTTGTTTCAATTGTGTCTGACTCTTCATGACCCCACTGGAAATTTTTTGGCAAAGACACTGTAGTGGTTTGTCATTTCCTTCTTCAGCTCATTTTAACAGATGAGGAGACTGTGGCAAACAAGACTAAGTGACTTGCCCAGGGTTAGTAAGTGTCTAAGGCTGGATTTGAACTCACATCTTCCTGACTCCAAGCCTGGGTCTCTATCCACTGCACCACATAGCTGTCCAGTTATTATCTCTTAAATTGAGTCAGTACCATTGATTAATGTCCCAGTGTCATTTAACCAGTTAACACCAATTTGCTTTTACAAAAGGAATAGTTATCAAGAAAATATAACCAAAAACAGAGGTACCAATTCACTGCCCTGAAGGAGGGGTATATTTCACCTTATACCACCTTAGTCCCTGGGAACAATGGGCTCAGATTTAAAGTGTTTTCTACAAAACATTCATTCCCAGTTTATTTCTGAGTATAGCACAACCAGTGGACAAAATCATTCCCTTGGCTGTAGAAATCAGCAACTCAGTGGTGATATGCTATTGGACCGGATTAAGCAGGTTGCTCCAAGGTTTGGTTAGCACTAGACTCAATATGGGACTCCTGTTCTTGGGCTCTTGGTACTCTCCTGTACTTTTGAAGTTCACAAGGTCACATCCTAGTCTTCTATATTTCACACTGCTTCAACAAAGGCATGAGAGAATAGACCCAATAGGGACGAAAGCAACATCCAAGCTATGTGTTCAGGATAGATAAGACTTCTTGTCTATCCTTGTAGAGAGGTTAGGTCTCTCATACCATCCCCTTCCAGAGGCTTACAGCAATTATTGCATCCTCACTCAAACATAGCTAGGGAAGAAAGAAAAAGGTCACATGATTGAGGCCTTTTGTGAACATTTTCAGTTCTGGCTTGGAATCCAATCAAAAACTCTTTCCTTGGGGGCAGCTAGGTGGTGCAGTGAGTAGAGAACTGGCCCTGGAGTCAGGAGGACCTGAGTTCAAATCTGGACTCAGACA
>JAQQSZ010016118.1:0-11108 GCA_028646595.1 Phalanger gymnotis | reverse complement strand
TTTGGAGGGACTTGGCAGGGAGCTCATGCTAGTCCCTGCTTTCCAGCTGCCATCTTGGCTCCACGGTGCACCCCCCCCCCCAGCCTCCATTTTCTCATACGGGAAATGACGATGTTAACGCTTGCCCCTACCTCCCTCATAGGCTCCTTGTGAGGGAAATGTTTTGTAAACATTCGGTTGCAATATAAATGTGAGCTGTTATTTTTATATCAAGGAATTTGATGCACTTCCCTTGGGCATAACTGGCGAGACTTGAATTTGCAGAGGCTTGAGATTTGAGTATCTGATCTGTTGCGATAAATTAATGGATGTTTCACTCACTTGCCCTGGAACCTTTCAAAAACATCTAGAAACTGTGTCTATAATTCTTTCTTTCTTGCCAATGCATCTGCATGGGTGATTGGAGATGTCAAGGAATGGAGTATCTTTTTAAAAATAGGTCAGTGTCTTAGTATCATGGATAAAGAACTGGAAGGAAACTGAGGCCCAGAAAGGTTTAAGTGACACTTGCTGAAGAATTCAACAAGAATGTATTAATACATTGAAATGAGAACATGGGCTTACTGTGTAGGCGAGTTGGTTAAACTCTTTGGGGCTGCTACTTTATTTGGTAAAAAGACTTGGAAAGAATGGTACCTGTCCAGGCTGCTGAAAATTTATGGTGTTAAATCTGGGAGCTTTAGCTTGATAGGGAAGCTGCTCTGTTAAATGTTAATCCTCTCTGTGATTAGGTGATCAATTCCCATCAGAGTGACTTGAGAATCCTTTTACCCCCCCTCTCTGGAAGGAATTGCTGTCAGAGTGGACAAGTCTCTTTGTACCTAGCCATGAGTTGCAGTGGCTCAATATTTGTCATCTGGTGGCCATTTTATTTATGAGCCTCTGTTAATTTATCTTAGGTAGGTTCTCAGAAGACAGTCAACCCATGTATACTCAAAGCTTTCCAGCCTGATAGGATTGACTATAGCTTGTCTTCTGATAGTGAAGTCTCTTAGGACTCAGGGTCAGCTCTATGCCATAAAGAGAGACAGTTAATGGAGGTTATAGCCCATACCTTAAAAACAAAATGGTAAACAACAAATTTTAGATCATGTCTTGCAAACCAGTAAAAGAGGAGCTTTTTAGCTTTCTTCTTTAAATGATTCTATGTACAAACATGCCCTCTTCCTTTTTCTTTGTGGGTCTCTCTCCTGTACTAATTAGAACTGCTGAAAGCAGGAGCAGTCTGTGGTATCTGGGTAGAGTTGCCCTGAGGGTGAAAGGAGGGATGTCTCTTAGGGATGGATGGTGTAGGCCCTTTCAATTCAATCTAAGAAATATTTAACTGCACATTATGTATCCTCAGGATACAAAACCAAAAATGAAATTATTCTTGCCCTCAAGGAGCTTACATTCTAATAAGAGGATATGACTGTGCACAAATAACTAATACAGATTGATTTCAAGGGTGAAAATGCTAATGATTAGGAAGAGGATCAGAAAAGACCTTTTGTAGGGGGTGGCATCTGAGCATGCTTTGAAGGGAGTCAGAAATTCTGGGAGGTAGAGATGATGAATAGGTGCATTCCATTCATGGAGGACCTCCCTTTGTAGTGTTATATTAACATGGGTGCATATTTTCATGGCAACCTTGGAAAAATTTTGTATTTTAATTCTCTGTACCTCATTTTTTTAACATCCATAAAATAGAATACCTGCCCTACAGAGAACAACAGAAAAACCACTGGCTCAGCAGTCAGAAAAGCTGAGTTCAAATCCTATCTCTGACACTGACCTCGGACAAGTCACTAAATCTACTTTAGTCAATTACACTGGTCTCCATTTGTAAAAGGAAGGAATTGGACACTGTGGCATCTGTGGTCTCTTCCAGCTCTACATGTCTGTGCGCATGGCCTCACTACCTCCCAGAATTCTTGTGAGGCTCAAATTGGAGAAAGCATGTGGAAGTTCCTTGGAAAGGGTAAGGGAGTAGACAGAAGGCAAAAGAGTGACAACAGCCTCATTGTGGATCCTTTAGAACCCAAAGCTCTGACTAGTCTCTTGTCGGAAGCTGGCTTGTCATGGGTCATTGTACAGCCTCTCCTTGCTTTCTGCATTTGACTTTTCTTCTGCCTCAGTGGGGTCAGTATAAAGCCAGTACAAGGGATTTTTCACCTTCATTGTTAGCAGATGACCTATCAAATTTTCCCAAAGTTGCTTCACTTAAAGGAATTCAAAAGCTAAGAATTTATGCGCTTTGCAGGATAATGCTCTGTTTCTGCAGTTTTCTTGGGTTGAAGCTTGGCGCTTCATGTTGGCTTCTATTGCAGTGTGAGCACAACCACCCCCACCCTCCACCTCCTTCTCCACATAACAGGAGGACTTGGAATTGCAAATGTTTTTACTGGAGGGTCAAGTAACAGTGGAATCTTACATGGATGTGTGCCCCATTCTTTGTTGAATTAGCAAAGGCTGCAGAAGGGTGGGGCTGCAGGAGAGGAAGATTCTATAACTGAGTGAATAAGCTAGTTAATAAATCTGGGTTATAAAACACTGCCATTCACAGCAGTTCTCCAGATCTTTATAGCCTGGCTTATCTTTATGGCTGATTTTGCAGCAGCAGCTTCCCAACCACATAATGTTATATCATTTCTGATATTCTGTGTATAGTGAAGGTAGTTTTCGCAGACTAGAGTGGGGAAGGGAGCAGGTTTTTTTTTAGGTGCAGAGAGTCAAGAAAGCTGGGGTTTTGTCTCATTCAGCTACAAATTGGCAGTGTGACTTTGGCCAAGTCACTCTGGATTTCAGTTTTGTCATCTGGGAAATAAAGCAGGGGTTGACTAGAAGATCTCTAAAGCTCTTTCTAGGTCCTCCCTGCCCACCTTACAGGGTGGTTATGGGGAGTAGGGATCAAGTGAGTATTATAATTTCCTATTTGTGTAGAAGTTACAACCTCCTTAAATTCAGTGACTACCTGTATTATTGCTTTTTGTATCTCCATAGCTCCCAGCACACTGCTCTGCAAAAGACTCGGGTCTTCCTGACCTTCCACCTCTCCCCCCACTCTCTTGTGGGCTACCTTACTGCATCTAAGGCAAGCCGAGGTTAAGTGACTTGCCCAGAGTCACATAGCTAATAAGTGTCTGAGGCCAGACCTGAACTCAGGTCTTCCTGATTCCAGGCTCTATCTACTGTGCCACAAGTTGCCTCATAGATGCTTAAGAAATGCTTGTTGATTGAACTGTCAATCAAATCAGCCGTATTTTTGAGGAGTTATGATGATAGATTTAACACTGGAATGGTCTCTGGGGGTTGAATCCAATCCCTTCACTTTGCAAATGAGGAAACTGAGACCCTTTGAGATCATAGAATCAAGGATGTGGAACTGGGAGGGACCTCAGAGGCCATTCCAGTTCAACTCTCTTATTTTGTATATGAGGACACTGATGCCTAAAGAAGTTAAGTGATTTGTCCAAGGTCACCCAGCTAGTCATTATCTGAAGTAGATTTGAATCCAGGTCCTCTGATTTCACTGTCTCACATCCATTAAGTCGGTTTGACATTCTAGTAATAGAGTCATTCTCAGAAAAGAGAGAAGAGAGGTTACACCTTTATGCTTCTGTGGCTCCCTTGGGTTATCCAAAGCACCCCCTTAACTATATGCCCAGATAGCATATGGTACATGGCATTTGGTGAGCAGAAGGCTTTGTTTACAGTAAGAAAAGATTATTACTGTTGGGTAGAGCCAAGCATAATCTAGACCTGTCTCATTTGGGCCTTGCACTCACAGCCTTGCCAAGGGATTGACTGGGTTCTTTCCCCAGCTACTCGACTGACTCTCCCTCAGAACCCTTCACACTTCAATTTTGGGGCTTTCTCTTCTCAGGGTGAAAGATGAGCCTGTGCCAAAGCTGCTTGTTTTATTCTGCAGTGTGGGAAATTGTCAGCCTGGGCAAGGGGCCAAGACCATCAAGTCCACGTTACCCTCTAACGTAACCTCAGTGATGGGGTGTTCAGCAATTATCCCACTCCATTATCTGACAGGTTTTGTGTATCCATGGGTAGAATGTGCTGACAGACAACTGCACCTGTGACTCTCCCAAGCCCTACCAGGTGGACGGAGCTGGCTCCTACTCCCCTCTTTCCTCCCCCCTTCCCCATTGCCTGTGGCTTCATTTGTGCTATCAAAGGCAACAGTTCTAAGGCTGGGGTCTCCAGGAGGCCTTGCCTTTGCCAAGCTAGTCCCTCTGCAAGATCACCTGTTGTTTGTTGAGTATGTTGGAGTGTCATGGTGTCAACTTCCCTGAGGCCTCAAGAAGAATTTCTGAAATTCATTCAAGGATTTCTATTGACCTAAATGCTCGAGTCAATAATTTATGTGCTAGCAGTGAAGTTGCCTCTGCTTCCCTCCCCTTAACCCATGTGTGTCACAGAAAATTTAAAAAAGAGAAAAATACAATTTTTCACACACCCCTCCCCCTTCATGCAAATAAACCTTGAGAAAAATAGGCCTGTCATCTCTTTGGGTGTATTTTGTGGTAATTTAGCAGCTTAAATGAAACATCTGTTATGTGGAGAAGCATAGAGGGAGCCTAGTTATAGATTAAAACAAGAAAACACAGAGAAGTAATTTGTGTTTATGGCTAACGTGGAATGATCTGCCAACTCCCACACATGTAGAAAATATTTGGAAATGTGGGGGCTGTGCTGTAGGCTAAGGGGGTGTAGTCTTGGCCCTCTTGTCACTCCAGCAGGTCCTCAATCAGATCCCAAAGTCTGGAGGAGGCTTTGATGATAGAGAGGGCCTTCCTTGTTTATTGTTGAGAGATTGGCCAGTAGGTACATTCTGAGCTAGTGAAGAAACCTGTCTCTCTGCAGCCAGCATGGGGAATGTCATGTATGCCAAGACAAGCCACAGTTCAAAGGTCAGAGATATTGTCCATCCAGTGGCCTTGTGGTCCATGGGTCAGCGGCATTGTCCTAGAAAATTAACCAAGTCGATGAGGACATCCACAGGTGAGGTAGAAGGTTTTTGGCAGGACATCTGCTATTTAAAATAAAATAGATAGGTTATAGGTTTCAAATAAACCTGTGTATCTCAATCTATGTCAGATGGAAGGCTAAGCTGGGATACCTTGTTTCCATCCCTTCTTTACTATTACTCCCCCTGTGGCCATAGACAGTTTGCCCCCTCTGGGCCTCTGTTTTCTGTCCCTGCTTACCAATCTCTCAGGAACACAGTGAAAATAAAACAAGCCTGAATTTTTGCTGTCCACCCTCACCTTAGATGTCTTCCCTTCTCATCTTGGCCATCCAAACTCCTATCCATCCTTCAGGGCCCTGCTCACTCTGTCTCCTCTAGGAAGCTTTCCTTGTCCCCTCCAGCTTTCCTAGATCTGCCCTTTCTCTGAAGTCCCAGCGGGAATCTGAGAGGGAATAAGCATTTTAAAGCATGAGCTATGTGCCACACTATGCTAAGTCCTTTCAAAATATCATCTCATTTGATAGTACTTAATGATGCGATGATACAACTTGGCTTCTTAGGTCTATACGCTTGTAATATTTCTCTTGGTATTACATGGGTTCATACACAGTTTGTCTCCCAGCTGGGCCCATGGGCTCCTAGGGACCAAGAGCAGCCTTCTCTTTCTGTCCCCCTTCCCCACAAGCTTCTAGCACAGGATTGGGCATCCAGCATGTGATTAGTACATCCTGGACTGACTTTGTGCTCCATGGGAAGCTTGAGGTTCCTGATTGGAGAATGTGATTGTGGCAGCTGTGTTGAATGTCTTTTTTTCATGTGGAATAAGGAATGGATTTGTCCTGTGTGACCCGAGAGGGCAGGTCTAGGATTAATGGGCACCAGTTACAAGGAAGGCAAAGTTAAACTCAGTATAAGGAAGATCTTAATCACCAGGAGTGACTATGTGAAGTGGAATGAGCTGCTTTGGCTCGGTGAACTTCCTGTGCCCAAGTGTACTTAGGCAGAAGCTGAATGACTATATATTGAGGGTACTGTAGAGGATTCTCTTACATGGTGGTTGTAAAGTAAAGAGTTGGAGCTGTAAGGTCTTTTGCTGCTCTAAGGGTCTAGGATCATCTAAAGGCTTCAACCCCAAATTATTCCAGGGCTGCAATTTGTCCTTTCTTTCCTACTTTCTAACTTTCCGCAGACATTTTGCCTACACCTGGGCTTGGTGTCATGGAGGATAAAATGAAGTATATAAATCATAGTTCCTAAACTCAAAGAGTCTGTCTAGGTCAGAGTTTCCCAAGCTTATTTGGCCTATTGAGCTCTTTAAAAAAAAAACAAACTCAGTGCCCCCCCCTGAAATCTACTTTCTTTAACCCTTTAACAATTTTTTAAAAATTTGCATCATTTCAAAAAATAGAAGTTTTTAAAAGATAAAATGATGCATATTAAATTTAATGATTTATTGTAAATTTGTGGATTATTTTCCTGCATTGAAATTTTGATGATGTAATATCACACCATTTAATCATATAATGTCATATTATAAACAAGTCATTCCACACACATATTCCTGCTTATCTATGCTGGACTTCCATGACATGCTTGCCTGCCAACACTTGCTTCTTAAGACCTGTTGGTGGACTTGACCACTGATCAGTTATAACGTGCATTTTGTATATTTATTTGGAAAATAATGTAATCACTACGACTTTAACTCTGTTACCCAATAAATGAAACATGTATGTACGGTTTTTCAAAATGTTCTTTTCTTCTTTCTTATGCTTCCACTACATCCTTATTTTTATTCAATGCCCCCCAATTGCACTTGAGGCTACTACTGCCCTACTCAACATTTTAGAAACCCCCTCAGAGGGTGGTATTGCCATTTTGGGAACCTTTGGCTCTAGTTGGAGTGACCAGATACACATATACACAGAAGTATTTACCAATAGAAAGCCATGTGTCCTTGGTGCCAAATGAGTGGTATAGATGTTGCATGCCTTACATTTTTATGCTCCTTTACAGTTTATAAAGGAGCTCAAAGAAAGAGCAGGTAGGTCCCCATGAGATGGAATAGTCAGGAAAGGTTTCATGGAATTTGTACTAAACCTTGAAAGGCAGATAGGATTTAGATTAAGGGGTAGGGGGAAACAAACAGGTGAGTGAAGGCATGAAGATGTCAGTGCTCAAGCCCTGTGTGTGGGACAGTGAGCAAGCTAGTTTGACGATACCCTGGCTCTAAATGTATAGGGAAGTAATAAGAGATCAGCTTGGAAAGGTAGATTGGGGCCAAACTGTGGAGGGTCCTATACCTCTTACTCAAACAAACAACATTCTAAAGGCTTTAGAAATTTTGTAAACCACAGAGAGAAACCAATCTAGTCAACTCTTGACTGTCCTGCTCAATAAAGGTGTAGCTCATTTCTGTTTAGAAGAATCTAGGTGCTATAGTGGATAGAATGCCATGCCTGGAGTCAAGAAGACACATTTTCATGAGTTCACATCTAGCCTTAGACACTTACTAGCTGTGAGACCCTGGGCAAGTCACTTAACCCTATTTGCTTTAGCTTCTTCATCTGTAAAATGAACTGGAGAAGGAAAAGGCAAACAATGCCAGTATCTTTGCCAAGAAAACCCCAAATGGGGTCATGAAATGTGGGGTGGACATGACTGAAACAATTGAACAACAACAACAAAAGTATAAGGCACTGTCCCAGGTACCATGGCATCCTGGTTGGACGTGTCTGAAAACAACAAACAATAATCTCTGTTTGAGTTGGAATTTTCAGTCAGGATCCTGACCATAGCCACGCACCCCTATAAATCAATAAACTTTAAATGCCTATGCTAAGCTTTAGGGATACAAAGTTAGAAATGAAACATTCGCTACCTTCGAGGAGCTTGTACTGTATGGTGAAAACAACATTTACGCATATAAAGATTTACTACTATGCTCTCTCCAGGCTCCCATTACACGAGTATATATTATATATACAATACTTAGCCAATATTGTGTATATAATAAATACAATACAAAGTAATATCCTGGGTAACTTGGGAATCAGAAAAGGCCTCATCTAGGAGGTGACATTTGATCGGAACTTTGTAGGAAGATAGGAGTTCTCAAAGGTGGTGGTGAGTAGTGAGCGCTGTCCTTTATGGGGGACAATCTGTGTAAAGTCCTGGAGTATATGAGGACCAATTAGAAGGCTGGTGGTGACTGTACCAGAAAAAAGTTTATGAATGGGAGAAATATATAATAAGTCTGGGAAGGTGATTGGAGCCAGAGCATAAAACTTTTTAAATGGTAGAGTAGATTGTATTTATTCTTAGAGGCAGTTTATTGGAGTTTATTGAGCAGGGAGATGACATAGTCCGACCTGTGTTTTGGAATTTAGGAGGCTGCTATTGTAGTCTAGGTGAGAAGCAATGAAGGCCCAACTAGGGTGGTGGCTATTTGCGTCAAGAAAAGAGGACAAATGTGAGAAGTATTATAGAGGTAGAACTAACAAGTATCTTCTTGGAGTCTTGCTGTGGGTCTGATAGCCCTATGCTGGTGATCACCTGGGGAGTCCCATCCTCTGAATCCTGGCCATTGCCAGTCATCTTGACTTTCGTCTTGCCGTTGGACTTCAGTGACTCTGGCAGAGAGAGTGAGCTGACGACTTTGTGCAACTCTACCTCACTTAAATCCAATTCACATCAAAGTCAAGACTTCACCCCGTGAAGTCATCCGTCCTCTTTGAAAGCAAAGGATGAACAAGAACAACCTGGGGAGTTGTTTGTGGTATTGTTGCTGGAGCTAATCTCCCAGACAGATGTTCCACTTGAAGATAACAAGGTAGATGTAGTCCCTTTGGAAGTAATACTATGATAAGGCATTGAAGTGTCTATTAACCAGAACACTCACAGAACAGGAACTTTTTGCTGAATCTGATTTTTCGAGGGATAGAGAAACAAGAGACAGACAGACACATACATACACACACACACACACAGAGTTAGAAAAAACCAACCTTGTCACAGGGATGTACATATATACATACTATGAACACACATACACACACACACACACACATACACACACACACACACACAAATACAGATACAGGCACAGAAAGACAGTGTCCGAAAGCTGCCGAGCAATATCGTTAGCTCAGTACTTATTTATCCCAATTTCTGATGCCTTCTGCATCTGTAATCTTAGGCTGAAACCCTAACATTATTTTAGAGCCTTTTCAGATTACAAAGATTCCTTACATGCACTTATTTCTTTTGATCCTCACTCATATCAATGAGGTGTAGATAGGGCAGAAATTATTATCCCTATTTTAAAGTTGGGGAAACTGAGGCTGAGTAGTTAAGTGACTTGCCTAGAGCTGTATGACTTAGTAGTACAGCTAGGTCTAGGTCTTGCTCTTTCTTCTGTGACTTACCTTTGCTCCCAATAAGGATGATGATCCTTTGTCAAACCCAAAGTTTTGATAGTAATCGTCAACAAAGCATTTTTTAAGTCCTTTTTTTGTATAAGGCAGGACAGGTAGGTGGTACAATGGATAGAGTGCCAGGCCTGGAGGCAGGAAGACCTGAGTTCAAATCTAGCATCAGACACTTACTAGCTGCGTGACTGTGGGCAAGTCACTTAAGTGTTTGCCCTGGTTTCCTCATCTGTCAAATGAGCTGGAGACAGAAATGGGAAACCACTGCAGTATCTTTGCCAAGAAAACTCCAAATGGGGTCTGGAAGGGTAGAACATAACTGAAACAACTGAACAGCAAATGGAACAATTGTGTAAGGCACTGTCCCAGGTTCTGGGAATACCGACATTATAAAATAAAACAATCCCTGCTCTTCAAAATTTACACTCTAATAATCTCTTATTCCTTTAGCATTTTGCAGTTTACTTCTGTAGTTTCATTGAAACCTCACCATACCCATTAGCTCTAGGCAGTATGACTATTACTGTGCCTATTTTGTAAGTTGCATTAAAATCCTGGTCTGGCAGTGTAACATTGATCTTGAGTTATCAAACCTTGTGTAAACAAATCATGATTTCAAACAAGTCCTGTCAAGCAGAAAAGGCTTTGAGGATGAGTCCTGTAACCAGGTATATTTCTCTCATCCGAGAATTGATCAGTCGAGCTAAGGTTAGAGAGACATACCACCAGGTGTTGGTGAGGAATTTTTTGGCGAGGGCATTTGCCAAATTATAGTCAGTCAGTAACCATTTGTTAAATACCTATTATGTTCAAGGCACTGTGCTAAGTGCTGGAGGTACAAAAAGAGGCAAAAGACAACAGCCCTTGCCCTCAAGGAACTGACAGTCTAGATCACAGTCATAAAGAAGTTACCACCTATGATGGCATATGAAGGAAATCACTTAAGTGCTGGCTCTGAAATCAGAGGACCCAGGATCAAAGCCTATTTCTGACACTTCTAATGTGATCTTGGACAAGTCTTATTGGGCCTTATTTTCTTCATTTGTTAAAGGAGAGGATTGGTTGAGGTGGCCATTGGGGCCCCTTCCAATTCTAGAGCTCTTTGTTGCTGTGCAGTCATTTCAGTCGTGTCCAACTCTCTGTGACCCCATTTGAGGTTTTCTTGGCAAAGATGCTGGAGTGGTTTGCCATTTCCTTCTCCAGCTCATTTTAACAGATAAGGAAACTGAGGCTAGAAAGTGTCTGATTTGAACTCAGGTCTTCCTGACTCCAGGCCCAGCACTCTATCCACTACACCATCTAGCTGTCCCTCTAGAACTCTCAGTATATTTATAAAATAAAATAATCTAGAACTCCAAGTATATTTTAAAAATGGGGAAGCGAAAGGCCGGAGAAGATCGCCTGTATTCGAGCCACAAGGTTAGCCCATTTACTGTAATTAGCATCCCTTACCATGTACAGGGCACTGAGAGGGGGATACAGAAGTGAGTATCAAAGACTCCCTGCCATCCACGAGCTTATGATCTCCTATGTTTATCATACTGCATTTATAAGCTATGCTTTGTCATTTATAAAGTGTCTTCATATATGTGAGGCAGCATGGGGTAGTGGAAGGAGTGCTGAAATTGGACCTAAATTTGCAGCCACCTTTGATATTTACTAGTTGTATGTCACTTAAGCTCCTAGATACTCAGTTTACTCATCTATAAAAAAAA
>JAQQSZ010016117.1:0-11108 GCA_028646595.1 Phalanger gymnotis | reverse complement strand
ATAGGATGAGCTGAAGATGAATAAGGGATGAGAGAGGAATATATTGAGAGGGAGATAGGAAGAGATAGAATGGGGTACATTGTCTCACATAAAAGTGGCAAGAAAAAGCACTTCTGTAGGAAGAGAAGAGAGGGCAGGTGAGGAGGAGTGGGTGAATCTGGCCCTCGTCGGATTTGACCTGGGGAGGGAATGCCATGCATGCTCAGTTGTGTGTCTTGCCCCACAGGAGAGAAGGAGGAAGAAGAGAAGAAAAAAAGGGGGGGGGACGATGGAAGGGAGGGCAGATGGGGAGGAAGATAATCAAAAACAAACACTTTCGGGGGGGGACGGGGCCAAGGGAGAGGATTTAATAAAGGGGGATAGGTTAGGAAGAAGCAGAATATAGTTGGTCTTTCGCGGCATGGGTGTTGTGGAAGGGTTATGCATAAGGATACACATGTGGCCTATGTTGAATTGCTTGACTTCCTGGGGAGGGTGGAGGGGAAGGGAAGAGGGGAGAGAATTTGGAACTCAAGGTTTTAGTAAAACAGATGTTCAAAAGTAAAAAAAAAAAAAGATAGGTCAGAGATTAAATCTGAAGAGGAACAATTGAGAAAATTTGGGAGAAATTGAGATGAATTAGAAAAACGATCTCCAGGTTCAGGTTTTACTTTGGATTTATATAAGAAATAGGATCAAAGGCAATTAAAGAGGTTATTAAAGAAACATTAAGAAGATGGAAGGAAGATTAAGGAGGATTAGGAAATAGAACCTAGAAACAGCTAGGTGCTGCAGGAAAAAAAATCTCTGGAACTGGAGTCAAGAAGACCTGAGTTCAAATCTGGCCTCAGACACTTACTAATTGTATGATCCTCATTAAATCACTTGACTTCTATTTGCTTCAGTTTCTTTAACTGTAAAATGAATACAATAATAGCACTTATTTCCTTGGGTTGTTGGGAAGATCAAACTGGATAATATTTGTAAAGCACGCTGTTTATAAGAGATGTTATAAAATCACTCATTTCCTTCCCCAGTCTCCACCTAGAACTTGGAAAGACAGACTCAAGGAGAATCTAGTTGGTAAAACAAAGTAAGATAAATAAGGAAAGGTAAGTTAATAATTGCAGGGTTAAGCAAATTGATAAAAAGAAAAAGTAGGTGTTACAAATCACTGAAACAGACAAGAGACTGATACAAGGCAAAATGAAGAGGTGGATGTGGTTGTTGAATTATTGTGGAAGTAGAAGAAAGAAATTTGAGTTTGGTTGTCTGTTTAAAAAAATATTTTAGCCAGGTGCAAAGAATTGAGTTATAAACACTCAGGTAAGTAAAGAGATTTGAAGAATAGATTCACGTTCCATGTTTTTTGGAATATTTGTTATTGTTCTTCATTTGTTTGACTCTTCATGACTCCATTTGGGGTTTTCTTGGCAAATATGCTGAGTGGTTTGCCAGTTCCTTTTCCACCTCAGTTTACCAATGAGGAAACTGAGGCAAATTGGGTTAAGTGACTTGTCCAGGGTCATACAGCTAGTGTCTTAGGCCGGATTTTAACTCAGGAAAATGAGTCTTCATGACTACAGGGCTGGTACTCTATGCATTGCATCGCCAAGCTTCCCCTTATGGAAAATTTTTCATTTATTAATTTTTAGGATTCATTTTAAAAATTGATTTTATTCTGAACTTAAGAAACAAAATAAGCATTTCCATAACATAGTAGAATAGAAAAAAATGGTTCTACATGAAACTGTAAATCTGTTATGGACAACTTGCTATTCCTTTTAAATATACAATAAAGTTATCATGTAACTTTCTCTTTCCCCCTTTTCTTCCTTTTCCCTCTGCACTAGAAATGGCTACCATTATACCATTATACCATTATATATACATACATATACATATATATATATATACATACATATACATACATATACATAATATATATGTATGTATGTATGTATGTGTGTGTATGTATATAAAGCCATTCTATATATAGTACTATTTACTAGTTCTTTCTCTAGATGTAGATAGTGTCATCCTTAATATGTCCTTTGCAGTTCATTTGGGTATTTATAATTGTCAAAATGATTTACTTAAAACTGTCCTTAAAACGATATTCTTGTTACCGTATACAATACTCTTTGGTTCTGCTCATTTCATTCTTCATGATTTAGTGCAAGTCTGTCCATGAACTGATCCAACCATTTTGGAGAGCAATCTGGAATTATGCCCCAAAAGTTGTGCAACTCCCTTTGATCCAGAAATACCAACGCTACATCTGTTTCCCAAAATTAAGACTTTTTAACGGAAAAAGGAGAAAATCTTTTGTTCTGATCTGCAAAGTAATAAGATTAACAGTTCCATGAATTAACTCATCATCCCTGTGAGTCCGCAGAACTAAACTTCTTTCCTTGGTCCCTTCTGTTCTATATATGTTCTCTTTGCCTATTAGAATGTAAGCTCGTTGACATAAGGAACTGACTTGCTGTAGTTTCATTCTTAGTACTTCATACAGTGTCTGGTACATGATAAGTTCTTAATAAATGTTTTTTTTTGCTTTCATTCATTCTTTGTCAAGAGACTGAGAGGGAGATCTTAAGTGCATTGGAATTGAGTGAATTCTCTACTAAAGATATTTGGGAGGATGTGGATTAGGATTTCACAAGATGAAAAGACAGAAATGAGATGTGACCTTCAATTTTAGAGGAGTATCAGCATTGATGGGAACACATACACACAGAAATATGTGTATCCAGCACTAACAGAACTTCAAATAATTGGACTAAAAATGATAACTCTAAATCATACAAGATGATATGCATGCAAACTGGCTATAATGATGTGAGGAGAAGAGAAGGGGGAAGAAGAAAGGAAGGAGAGAAGGAAGGTAAATGTTTAGAAAAATATATAGAAAAACACATTTCTTTTACTTACATATTATTTGTCTCCAATTTGTCAAAAGCTGAGGGATTTAAGATTTTGCTCCTTATCATGTATGTTTAATTAATTGTTTCTTTTTTTGTCAATAGTTATCAAGTTTGTAGTGGACAAGAATCTAAAAAGAATTTGGGAGATCTTTTGGGGAAACAATAAATTACCTATTTAGCAGGAATTTTAAGGAATTCTTGCATCATGATTTAGATTATTCTTTCTCAAGTAGGGAAAATCATGTTCTCTGTGTGTGTTTGTATATGTGTTTTGAAGATCTAACGTATATTGTCTTTTGTTCCATAACATTGCCACAATGATTGGTAAAAAGAATTTAATGAAACCTTGGTAAATCCCTGTATTTTCCAGTTCTAATTTTCTTTATGTTCTAAATGAGGAGATTGGGCTACAGACTCTCAAAGATCTCTTCTAGTTCTCTAGTTCTGTATTTGTATATTTCTGTGTCTAGGTAGATGATTTTCCTGTTCTATAAATTTATAATTTTATATCCTGCCTTCCCATGAACCAAAGGGAAAAGTGATGTGACTTGCCAATTCAAATGTCACTTCTGATCTTCCATTATGATTTTCCTTTTACGTGAGATACTTTTCCTCAGCCTCAAAAATGTCTGATTAGCTCAAGACAGAAATAGCTTTCCTGGGCTTTTCAAGATAGGAGGGACATAATTAAGTCATAAAGCATAGTGATAGTAAGCATTAGGTTTTCTTGTCCTCCCAGAAGCTGGTATGGAGCCTGCATGCTGAGCAATATCTTGATGTGATTTAAAAAAAAAGCAATAGGAACCACTAGGCTCAGTCAGCCCTTCCATTCCAAATTTGATGCTTCATGTATAGAACCTTGATTAACTTTTAAATTCATTTTTCAGACACTATGGTTGATAGGGAATGAAAGAAATGTGCATTATATTTATAAAATTTGAAAGATCTCCATGTCATTATCAGCACTAGATTGATTCATTTAATACCTGGATTAATGGTAAACGAAGCATTGTTGTCCAGAATCTTCAATTCTTCAAACATCCCAAGATGACAATTGGAATTTCTAATGACTTCAATAATTTAGTAAATTGAGGAATGTTTCTTCTTCCCACTGTGTTGATGTCCTTTATATCCTGAGTGTCAATATCTTCATAGGAATTACTCTGTCTTTCGACATTTGTCACTTTGTAGGTGCAATAAATAATCCCCTCAAGCATTCAAAATTATCTGTCATGAAACCTGAGCTTCAAAAAGCTCTGGACAATAAAAAGAGTCTGGATTCATATTGTGGGGATTTTTAATATCAAACCATGGCTCATTTGCTTCCACACCAGATAAACATGGAAAAATTCTGAAGTTCTCTTTGGCAACCTGGCTAAGCAATAAGTCACCATGCTAGCAGCCTGAGGCTGAGAAGAGCATTGAAACAATAAGACATTTTGACAAGACAGAAATGAATGGAGCCATGACTAGCATTTTTTGTATGTATGTACATGGGGCAAGCTTCCCAAAATGCCAACAGGACAAGCAGCCTGAAAAGCACTCTCAAATCAAAATTTTAAAAAAATTATTTGGAGTGCAAAAGAGGCAGAGACCATGGACATTGACCCCTATGAGTGCAAAACTTGGGTTGTAGTGAGGGCAGTTTGGCCATGTGGGAGTACAGAAGCTCACCTGGGGTATAAAATCTAAGGAAAGGAAATTCCCTATCTTAACTAATTGTTGTGTTTTTGTCCTTCGTTTTCAAAGAGGACCATGACACCAGGGAAATGAGGACATGATGTGCAGTTGACTTTGATTTGAGTGAGGGAGGGTTGTGCAACGTCATCAGCCTCACTTTCTCCTCCAGAGCCATCTGGATTCAGTGGCCAGATGTTCATCAGGATGACTGGAGATGACCCAGGATGCAGTGGGAGACCCTGGACCTTTTAAGCTAAGTCCTTTTCATGCACTCACTTAGAGTGAGGTAATACCCATTCAGTGAATAGGCCTTTTTAAGAATTGAGTCAAGGGATGGCCCCTTTAATTTGAAAAAAAGAGATAAAAAAACAAGCTGGGAGGGGAAGACTCTCAGTGCCTTCTTAGTGCAATAGGCATTGCATCAGTCTCATAATCTGAAGGTCCTGAGTTTGAACCTCAGAGAGGGCAAAGTTTTTAACTAATTATTCTTACTAGCCATGTACAAACTCTTTTAAGCCCTAGCTCCTTCCTATCTTTCCAGTGTTCTTATACTTTATATATCTGCATGAATTTGGTGATTCAGTGACTTTGGCCTTCTTGCTGTTCCCCACACAGTATACTCTATCATCTGACCCTGTGCATTTTTTACTGGCTGGCCAGTATGCTCTCCTCATTTACTTCTTAGCTTTTTCATTTCCCTCATGTCTCAGTGAAAATCCTACTCATTACAATAAGCCTTTCCAGGCACTCATTAATATCCATGCTTTCTCTTTAAGATTATCTCTGATTTATCCTGTATATATCTTAATTCATACACACTGTATATATGTTTTCTTCCTCATTGGAATGTGAGCTCCTTGAGGGTAGGGACTATTTGACTTTCTTTGTATCCCCAGTGCTTAGCACAGCGCCTGGGACATAGGAGGCAATTAAATTCTTGTTGACTCATTGAATTGCCTTGACTTTTTGCCTTACTGAAGAAATATTTGTTGTTAAAACCTTCCAAATCCAGCAACATGGAACAAAGTCCTTGTCATCTTGCCTATTTAGAGCTCTGGAAAAGAATTATGTAACAGAAAGCTATTATAGCCCACATTCCTGGTAGGTGCATTTTCATTCCCTTTTCCCCAAAGCAGTTTGGGTTTTGAAGCTCTCCAAAGAGTCATTGATGAAAGTGAAATCTTGTGCAAAGTGTTTGTAGTTGAAGAAGGGGTTAGAAATGTCAGTGCCTAAAACTTCTACATCTCTTTTATGCAGTCCCATATCCTCACTACAGCCCAGTTACCTTTTCTCTTTGCTTTTCGCCTCAGCAGCACTTGCTAGTAAGTTAGTCAGTAAACATTTATTAAGCACTTACCATATGCCAGGTACTGTGTTGAGTGCTGGAAGGATAAATATTAAAAAAGAAAAAGTAGTCCCTGCTCTTAAGGAGCTTATATTCTAATGGAGAAGATAACATACGAAAAAGAAGGTAAAAATTGGAGGGACAAGGTTGGAGAAATAACCAACATGGGGGGAAGAAGGGAGAAGTCGGTCATAGAAGTCCCAAAAATAGTAAATCCAGGTAAGAACTAAGGAATGCTCTGAGCTGAGGTCTCTCCTTAAATGGTGGTTTGGAGTTTATGGCCCCCAACCTCAATCAGAGAGGTAAAGGATAATACTGAGGTCGAGTATCAAGGGTAATGAAATCTCACAGGATGGTGAGGTTATTCTAATAATGAGCTTCCTGGAACGTAGTGGAGCAGTCAGAGAAGTCCTAAAAAAGTGTAGTCAAGTGACAAATGAGCTACAATCACACTCCACTCCTGGAATCCACCCTGGCTTCACTAGGATTCCCACATGGCAATTTTCACCATTCCCAGAAATCTCTGTCTCTTTTCAAAGTGATCCTTTCACTGACCAACCTCTATGCAAGGGTCAGAAAACTACAACCCACCTGTTTTTGTATGGCCCATGAGGTAAGAATGGCCTAATGCAAAATAAAAAAAAAATCTTGGTTCATAAGCTGAAAAATAGATGATGGGTTAGATTTGGACCACAGACTAATTTGCTCACCCCAGCTCTATTGCATGCATATAGAAATTCATGACAAATGGAATTCTTATAATCTTTCAATGAAAACTTACTCTGGGTTGAGTCATGATGAAAATATTTTATTTTCTATATCTAGAATATCTATAAATGATGTATTGTAACCAAATTTTTGGATTATACACCAAAGTAATAAAGAATGCTAATGCTTTTTCTTCTTCTTCTTCTTCTCTTGCTACTACTGTTGCTACTACTACTACTTCTACTACTACTACTACTACTACTACTACTACTACTACTACTACTACTATTACATAACTCCCATTTCTATACCAGTTTAAGTTGTCATGGAAAGTTCTTTCCTCATTACCACGATGCGAGGAAAAGAAAAAATTTCTTATTGTTTAGGCAGCTAGATAGTATACTAGATAGAAAGCTGAGCTTGAAATCAGGTATGCTGATTTGAATCCTACTTCAATCACTAGCTATGTGACCTTGGTTAAATCACTTAAACTCTTTTAGCCCAAGTTCCTCCATATATAAAATAGATAATACTATCTTCCTTTTGGGGCTGTTGGAAAGACCAAATGAGATATCACATGCAAAGTGTTTTGCAAATCCCTTAAAGGGCTATGTAAATGATGGATATTGTAATTATCCCCATTTTACCTGGACTCAGAGGGAAATGACTTCCCAGAGGCCAAGAACTGATAAGGGTTACAGATGAGATTTTTAACTCAGGTCAACTCAGATCAGTCCCAATCAAGTGCTTTTTCTACCCATGGGTCTTTCTTCCTAACCATAGTGTTGTGCCCTTCTCCAATGATGTAATTAATTTATATTAATTTTGTTCATCAATGTCCACCTTAGCAGCCATCTCTCCACTGTGATACGCTAAACAACAAGCCATCTAGTCTCTGCTTGAAAATCTCTTAAGAGTGGGAATCTATGACTTCTTGAGGGATCTGATCCCACTTTTGGACAGCTCTAATTGTAGGAAATTGCTAGAAAATTGTTTCTGGTTCTGTACTCTGGGGTTAAAAAAACAGGGCCAATTCATCTCTCTACATGACAGACCTTAAAATATTTGAAGAAAACTATAAGAAATACCATCACCCCTTTCCCTGCCTTGTCTGAGTTTTCTCATTTCAGGCTTAAACATACCCAGTTTCTTCAACTGATCTCCATATAGAATATGTCAAAGCCCTCCACTATTCTGGTTGCCTTCATTTAGTCAATGTTCAGCATATAAATATCCTTCTTAAAATATTCCGTCTAAAACTTAGCGCAGTGCTCCATAGGAGGTTTAACAGGAAGAGACTTTGAGACAGATTATAGCCCCCTTCTTTCTGAAAGCTATGCATCTATGTGTCTCAAGTGGCTAGAGTGCTGGGCCTGGAGTCAGAAGACCTGAGCTCACTTAGACACTTACTATGTGATGCTGGACAATTCACTTAGCCTCTGCCTCAATTTCCTCACTATAAAATAGGCATAATAGTACCACCTGCATCACAGGGTTAAGAAAATCAAATGAGATTATATTTGTAATGTTCTCCGCACAATGCCTAGCACATTGTTGCTGTTGTTCAGTCATGTCCAACTCTTTGAGACCCCACGGATCATAGCATGCCAATGATATTCATGGGGTTTTATTGACTAATATACTTGAGTGGTCTATCATTTCCTTTTCCAGTAAATCAAGACAAAGGTTAAGGGAGTTACCCAGGGTCATGTACCTAACAAGTATCTGAGGCTAGATTTGTAATTAGATATTTTTTGACTCCAGGCCTAGCAATCCAGTCACTTAGCCACTCCACTGCCTCCTAGCACATAGTAGGCACTTAATTACTTGTTCTCTTCCTCTTTCTTAATGCAGCCCAATATCTCATTAGCTTTTTTAGCTAAAACACTGATACATATTCAATAAACTAAAATCCCCAGATATCTTTGAAAAACTTGAATGTATCAATATACTTCCTTCCATTCCTACCACCCATCTCCACAATCTTTGTAGAAGTGGTCATGAATAGAAGCGCAATAAGAGATATTATCATACATGTATGATTGAAAAGGAGGATGCCCTGTTTTGCACTGAGGGCAAGGGGAAACTAATGGCTAGCCTGCATGCTCTAGTATCCAGTCAATTTCAAAAGAGCTGTAAGAGGAACCTGAGTGGTAAGGTAGAAAGGACACTATCTCTGGAAAGACAGAGAAAATGGATTTTATTCCTGCTTTTGCCACTTTTTACCTATTTGCCATTTATTACAAATATTTCCTATGTAACTTCTTTAGGCTTCATTTACCTACTAGGTAAAATGATGAGGTTAGATTAGATAGATCATAAAGGGCCATTATACCTCTAACTCTCTGATCCTCCAATCCTAAGTCCCTTCCACTATAATGGTAGCTGACTTAGAGATATAATGAAGATTAATTGAAATAAGTACATCATTGGAGAAAAGAGAACATATGGTATAGGAAAAAAAAGGCATTGAGGGGAAAAATTAAAAATTGAATCAATGGTGAAGAGGACTGAGAGGAGAAACAAAGAAAATAGAAGGTGAGGTCTGTACCCCTAAGGGTCTTGAAATAATCATGTCTGATAGAGCCAAAGCATATTGGAGTTGGAAGGGACCTTAGATATTCAGCCCAATACTCTCATTTCAAAGATTTGAGAACTAAGGACCAGAGAGTTGAAGTTAATCACACAATTCCAGTTGGTCAGTTCCAGAACAAGGACAAGGGTGCCTCCAGCATACCACAATTAAAACAAGTGTAGAATTATATAGGGGTATTCCTTAACATATACAGGAATACAAGTGACAACATGTAGAAACATCCCTACAGGTTCTACAGCAGTTGATCCCAGCAGCTGGAGGGATGTTTATCTCTTGTACATGGTCTCCCATCTTCAAGTCTCTCTCCGTTCTAAATTATCCTCTATTCAGCTGCCAAGGTGATTCTTCTAAAATCTAGATCTGATTATTTCACTCCCTACCCAAAAAGCTCCAATGTCTCCCTATTTCCTCCTTGATCAAATATAAAGTACCCCTGTATGACGTTAAATGTTCTTCACCACCTAGCCCCTTTTTTATGTTTCCATGCATTCTACAATCCAGCCAACACTCACCAACTTGTGGTTCTTGGAATACAACCCTCCATGTCTTGTCTCAGAGTTTTTGCACTGGCTTTCTCCCAGCCTTGGAATTCTCTGTCCCCTTACCATTACCTCTTAGTTTCCCTGGATTCCTTCAGGGGAGGCTCAACTCAACTTTTATTTTCTGTAGAAGACCTTTTCTCTGTCCCTACCTCCTAGCTGCTGATTCATTCCCTTTTCAGATTACTCTTCATCTATCTGTATGTATCATATTGTGTGTATTTGTTGTCGTTGTTGAGTTGTTTCAGTTATATCTAATTCTTTGTGATCCCTTTTGGGGTTTTCATGGCAAAGATACTAAAGTGGTTTGCCATTTCCTTCTCCAGCTCATTTTACAGATGAGCAACTGAGGCAAACAAAGTTAAGTCACTTGTGCAGGGTCACACACAGCTAGTAAGTGTCTGAATTCGGATTTGAACTCAGGTCTTCTTGACTTTAGGCCTGGCACTTTATCCACTGTGCCACATAGCTGCCCTTTTGAATCAATGGTTGAGACCTAAAATATCAAAATTGTGATTCCGTAGTCTCTGACATAGATGCACCAGATATTGCACCTTTAGATCTTGTAAAGGATTATGTAATGAGCACACTAGCTATGTCAACAAGTCTCTCATAAGATATCACTTTTATTTACTCCTTACTGTAGAGGAAAATGTGTTGAACTTCAAATCAGAGAATAAGAGTGATTTCAACTGTCTTTGCGACCTTAAGCAAGTTACTTAGCTTTAGAACTACGGATAGAGTGTTAAACCTAGAGTTAAGAGGATCTGAGTTAAAATTCTTCCTTAAAATTTACTTGCTATATGATCCTGGGCAAGTCATTTCAACTCTGTGTACCTCATCTTCTTCATCTATAAAATGGGGGTAATATCTGAAACACCTAGGGTAGTACTACATAGGGTTGTTGTCCAGGTCAAATATGATCATAGGATCATAGGTTGAAAACTAGGAAGTACTAAAAAGCTATCTCATCTAAAATCTTCTTTTTATATCATTTACATAAAATATTTTGCAAAATTTTAATCGCAATAGGAAGCACTATGTCAGCTATCACTGGTAGTGGATGTAGCTGTGGTCACGGTAATAGTAATGATGGTGGTAGTAGTGGTGGTGGTGGTATCAGAAGAAGGAAATCTTAAAACACTCCCCAAAAGACAGTTGTTTTTATTCGTTTACAATACCGCATGCTACTATTTTTTTTTAATTTATTTTTGACATGTTTGGTTTTCAGCATTGATTTTCACAGGCATTTGAATTACAAATTTTCTCCCCATTTCCTCCCCCCCCCACTCCAAGATGGCGTACATTCTGGTTGCCCTATTCCCCAGTCT
>JAQQSZ010016116.1:0-11108 GCA_028646595.1 Phalanger gymnotis | reverse complement strand
TCTTGGCTCCGCCCCCCCCCCCCCGGAAGTTGCTTTATCTTTGATATAAAATTTCTGTTTGGGAGTAGTTTAAGATGTTTGGAGATAGAAGAAAAGGTTGAGTCTGCCATCTTATTGCTCCTGTGACCCAGAAGTTATTCTTTGCTCTTATCTACAATTATATCTTGGGGCAAATGACGTTTAAGTTATTTGAGGAAAGAACTAGTTAGACCCAAGCACTGTTCTTTCAGCATTTTAATTGTGTGTATTTAAGTAGCAAAGCTGTAGCTATGCAATTAATAATACCCTTTAAATGGATAGATACAAGTGTAATTGGACATTAATATTAACGGGTCTGTATCGTATTAATCACTTAGCTTATTGTTATGGTAGCACATGAGTAATAATGAAAAACAGTCTGTATGACCAATGTTTGTAAGAGGAATATAGCAGACAACTGTTTTTTTCACTGTATAAGCATCCAATCAAGTAAAATTCTTACAAAAATCACACTACCACCTCTACAAAAAATAAATAACAATAAATTGCATTGCCTACTTGGTTTAATTTAAATTTTGAATATATCTACTTAATTTTATTGAACTAAATTCAATCCATGGCCTATAATTTAATGTAGTAACTCCAATATAATATACTGAGGCAATTCTCCCCACCCAATCCCATATTTTTAGTACTTAGGTGCAGTTCATTTTCCAGAGATGACTTTTCTTACAAGCTGTGATGCCTACATATCTACAAAATTATTTACTTGGTTTCTATTTTGTTTTCTTATAGGTTTCATATATACAGGAGAAATTGTACACCGAATGCTAACAGCCACACAGTACATAGCCCCTTTAATGGCAAATTTTGACCCTAGTGTGTCCAGAAATTCAACCATCAGATATTTTGATAATGGTACGTATGTTCCTACTTTTATAATTTATTTGGTCCATTTGAACCAAAAATTTGCAAATGTTGAGTTAATCTGAAAATATTTTTCTGTCTATAGTAATGCTTCTATAGGAGGATGTAAACAGCATGTTCAGCATTTGCCTTTCTTACACAGAGTGAAAATATCATGCTGAAGATCACGACTTTGTATTTTTGCTCATCACCAGTAACATTTATTGAGTGCTCTGTGGAGGCTGAGTTCCATTTTCTTCTCTGTCGGGGATTTGGGGAAAATGCTCTTCTAACGGAGCTTAGAGTGAACTTTACAGTGTATAATACATAAATTTCTATAGCAAGAAAAATGCACTAGCATTTCAGTGTCTATAATTATCCTTGATAAGAAATCAAAGGTAAAAAAGATTATTTTGAGCTGACCACCAATTAAAGATGGTATGGAAAGTCTCTGTTAATTATAGAAAGCTTCCACATGAAACATATATACGTATACATAAATATGTGTGTGTGTGTGTGTGTGTGTGTACCACACACATATATATCCTTCTACCTTGAATTCATATGTACACATATGTATAAATGTATCTTTATATGCATACATAAGAACATGTGTATGTATAGATCTGTATGGGATATCTATCTTTTTATCAATGTACATTCCATATAGAACTGCATGCATGAATTTCCATATGTACCCACTGAAATAGGAACACTCCAGTTGGAAAACAATACCCTAAAAACAAAACAAAGCAAAACACCCTTCTATAATTGGGCTACATGATATTGTGAAAGCCCTATCACACTGCCACTCTACTTAGAACCTGTTTGGTTATAATCCTGTGAGTTTCTACCTGAGAGGCTACATGGTAGATGAGCTAGCTGTTATCAAGTTTCACTTCTGCCATTTACTGGCTGTGTGATTTAAGGTAAAGCCCTTAAGTTAGATGACTTGCCTAAAGTCACATAACTAATAAGTAACTGAAGAACTATACACATTCAGATCTTGTCTCCATGTCTCTAATTCTCCCTATTATGCCATCTACTTGACTATAATCTGTAGCATATTCAATAAAGGATAATCTAACTTTTCTTTGAAGATATCTACTTGGGGGGCACCTACTACCTCCAGCAGATAACCAATCCTGACTCTGGTGTTAGCTCTTCCAATGATGTACTTTCTACCACATTTTAATCTTAAAGAGGTAGCTTGGTGCAATTATGTTGATAGGATAATAACAGCATCTTGCCTTTGCTACTTAATATCTGTATGGCATTCAGCAAGTTGCTTAACCTTTATAGACCTTCATTTCTTCATCTGTAAAATGAGTGAGCTGAATTAGAAGGCTTCTGTGGTCCTTTCCAACTTTATACCTATGATCTTATAAGCCAATAGTCCATTGGCCATTTTAACTTCTGCTCTTTCTGTTCCACTAATCCACAAATCTGATGTTTCTTGGGGAATCCATACACCAGTCCACTCTCTTCCTTTTCTGTTCTCATCCCAAGCTACTGGAGGAAGCTGGAAAACTATTTTGCTTAAGTATAGGACACATTCAAGTTTTTTTCTCAACTGGCCCCTCATGGCTGTATTGCAGTCTTTTATTCAGTACTTATTAGTCTTCTTCTTACTCCCCACATTGACCATTCTCATTCTACTCTTCCTCATCCTATACCACACTCACTCTCAACAGATGAGCTCACTTTCTACTTTTTTTAAAATGAGATCATTCAAAATGGACTCCCTTGCCAAAGCCAATCTGTCCTTTGCCTAGGTATTTCATGACATTCCCTTCTTGTCTCTTCTACAACCTTGCTTTGTAGATCATCCCATTTCTTTCTTTCTCTTTCTGCCTCTCTGTCTATATTCACCCCTTCCTTTCTCCTTATAGAAATTTTCTGTTCTTACTCACCCTATATATAAATATTTGCATGCTTACGTGTATATACACACAAACATGCACATGCACACACATGAACACACACTCACTCATTCACTCTTGCTCACTCACATTTACTCCCTCCTCTGGCCCTGACAGTCATTCATATTATTTTCTTATGTCATTTTCCTCCTTCACTATTAAAAATTTAGTAGAAGTAGGCTTTATTCACTGCCCACACTTTTTATCACTCATTCCCTGCTCAATCCCTTGTATTTTGCCTGCTTTAGTTAAGTCTGTAGTAGAAAACTGCTGTTTCCAAGGTCCTCAGTGACATAATTGGCAAGTTCATTTTTTTTCTCAGTCTTTACAATCTATGAAATTCCTATAGTAGTGGGAATGACTTTCTGCTCCTTGCTTTTTGCTGTTATCTACATCTTTAGCTTCCAAAATATGAATGTCTCCAGACTATCAGTCTGATCACTTCACTTACCTTTCACATTTTTTCCTCCTTCCTCTCCCTAAATGTAAGAATCCATGAGGTCATTGTCCTGTATTCTCCTATTCCTTGGAAGAATTTTTCCCCTTTCAGTGCTTCACAGATCACTTTTTTGCAGATGGACCCCTCTACTTCTAACGCTAACTTCTTCCCCAGCATCTAGTCTTATATTTTCAACTGCTGATTGTTTAATATCTCCCACTGGTCAGTCTTCATATTTCAAATTCAACATGCTTAAATAAGTATTTAACATGCTAAAATAAATATATTCCTGGGAAAAAAATAGGATTATTCTTGAATTCTTTATTTACCAAAATTCTCCCATTCACTCAGGCTTGAAAGCTAGAAGGTTGCCTTTCTATCTCTAATTCCTTTCTTTTCCAATCTAGTTTCTACACTGCTGTCTAAGTCACAGTTGGTGTGCATATTTTATGATCATGTTTATCGAGTTATACATACATGATGGCATCTGAACCACATGACTTTGCTTATCTTATTACTCTCCTTTCCTAGCCCTCTTGATTGATGGTCTTTGTCCTGAAGAATAAAATGTGAATATCCAATTTTAGCATTCAAGACTCTACAATTTTACCCCCAATCTACCTTTCCAGTTTGATTTTATATCATTCTTATTCACACACTCCATATCTCTGAAAACTAGAATACTACCTGTTTACCTATCTCATCTTACTCTCTCCTACGTAAACGCATCTCTCAATGCTGTCCGTCATGCCTGAAATTACCTTTTTCTATCAAAATTTCTCTTTTATGTCAAAGTTAATTTCTTGTTTTACTTCTGACACTTTGCCCAATCCCTCCAAGCTAGAAGTGATTCTTCCTTTCCCAAATAATTCACTCCTTTCTATTTTATTTCTCATATGCAAATATATCCTAAACTGTGTTATACATGTTTTTGTTCATTTTATATCCCAATTAAGAAGGTTAGTGACATGAGGGTAAAGACTTCATTTTTATTTTTTTTTAAATATCTGGTGTCCAGTACAGTGCCCACTGGTTGCCTAATACATCTTCATTGGATTTCATTTAATCAACTACTCAACTCAAATAAGAGGACCTTACAGGAATCATCAAACTAACAAAAAATTTGCTAGTTAAAGTAGGAAGAAATGATGCAGTCAGAATAGAAGTGAAATGTTCCTCTAGGGATGGTGAAATCATAAAGAGGGAACTGAAGTAATTGTTAGGACAGGTTTGGTTTTCATCTCTCATTTCAATCGAAAGATATAATATATGACAAAAATGTATAATGAGTAAAAATTGTAATTCTTAGGTGGTACTAGCAAACACAATTTTGATTTCTCAGTTATCTGATAATAGAATAACAGGACTCTGCAAAAAGAGAGAACATTTCTATGAAAATATGGAAAACCGTGCTGACGGGACACTTATATGATCAAGAGAACCTTACTTTTAAATTGGAATGGGGGAGGACATTCTCATTTAAAATTCTAAAAATACATAGAGAAGAGGACCAACAGAACAGCTGAAGAATCACCATGGTGGAGAGGGCCGACATTAAGATTCCTTTGAAAAAAAAGTGAACAGACCAGAATTGACTCCTGTGGCTTACATAACAAACTACCGGATTTGAGACACAAAGTGAAATTTAAATTTTAGCATGAACCCCTCAATAGGATTTCCTAGATGACACCCTGAAATAATACGTAATTTATGAATACCATCATGAAAATAGAAAAGTATATTCTTTTCAAAAGAAATTGTCTCCATGGAAGCACAGGAATAAATAAATTTATGCATCTCTCTCTCTCTCTAGATAGATGGATTGATATAGATAGATATGCACACAAATATATGTATGTGTGTATGTACCCATATATATCTATATCTATATATCTCTATCTATCTATCTATCTATCTATCTATCTATCTATCTATCTATCTATCTATACATATATACCTCTCTGTGAATCTTTGGACATATACGTGTGTACACACATATATATTTTTGAAGATATTCTAACCTCCGTTTAAAAGTTGCTAAGCTTCATGATAAAAACTTCACAGAAACTTTAAGATGAAGTTACAAAGAAAGAGAAGTAGAAGTTACATATTGGGTGATAGACTATGATCTGTCCAGATGTGAAAAGGCTATAACTTGTGATTTCCTAATGTGATTTTCAACAGTGTTACTCAAGCAAAATATAGCACCATTTGGAGACTTCAGCTTGTACTCAGAATGATTACTAGGACATTCATGTAGGACATACTAAAGGAAAATGTTGACTTCAAGGGACTCATATGATTTAATTTGTATCAAAATAATTTAATATGTTGCTAGATTCTTTGAAAGCAGTGGGAAGGCTTAAAAGAGAGCAAGACCTATGTATGGTGCCACCAATTTCATCTCTCAAGTAAGGCAGCTCCAAGTCATAAATGTTTTTAACATGAAGAAAAAAGTTAATCTATGTAGACTTAAAGGGCATGTGAGATTTTAACTCTGGGATGGAAGTGTATTCAAGATTAAGAAAGGGCTAAAATGGTTTAGGCCCTGAGACAAGAATGACAACAAAAACACAACATATGAGATCATCTGTTCATATGAAAGTATTTAGGAGAATATTGAATAGGTGACTCTCCCCATTCAACTTATGTCTTTAGTCTTTGAATAAATAACAACTTTCTTCTGTAGGTAAAAAAAAAAAAACATGGTAGAGAACATTTGATTTATTTAGCAGCTGAATCCAAAGGAATTTTGAATAAGGTGATCTGTGTTTGTAAAACTAGGAAGAAAGTAAGAACAGGGGGGTGAGATTAAAATGCAGAACACAACATAACCCTGCATTGGGAAAACAAGATATGTGTGTGTGTGTGTGTGCGTGTATATACGTAAACATATATATACATGTGTGTATGTATTTAGGAAGAGATAAACTGAGGAACAGATACTAGATGAGATTTTGGAGAAATATAGATATACTTTCTTCCTTTCGATTTGGGTCCTTGGAACCATGGGGTATATATCGTTTCTCACTTTTCATATTTTTCAGTCTTCTTTCTCCTTGTCTAAACAAGGCATTTCAGTCTTCTATGTTAACATCTCTGTGTGACTATGATGTTAGGAAATATTAGCTCAAAGTTGTTGCCTGGTTAAAATTAAAGCTTGCAAATTGAATAAATAATAATTTATATACTTTGCTTTGAGCTAAAATATTTCCAGAACAATTAATAAACGTATTGATTCCGTTTGTTTATTCAATATAAGACCTTGATTTCAAGAGAGGCTCTTTGACTGTATTTTAAAGAGTATATGGTTAAGATAACACTCTTCAAAAGTTTAAAAATGCCGCATTGATATGACTCTAGGAATGTGTGTATGTGTGTGTGTTTGTGTAAAGCATATATTTCCACATGACAAGGCCACATTACAAGGTATTTCTACGTCTGCTAGAAGCTATCTTTAAATGTGGAGCATTCAATAAAAATTTGACATAATTTGCTGATCACTGTGTGCTCTCTTAAATCATAGAGAAACTAATGGTGGGGTTGGGGAAGGGCATTACTACTCCAGACTTAGTACGGGCATTCCAGAAAGAAATAGCTGGTGGTGTTGAAGTAATGAGCTTCTGAGGAGTGATCATAATATTTTGGATTATTCTGGCTTTATCATTTTTATGAAATAACTTGTTTTTATACCACCTTTTCATTCCCCTACACCATCCTTGCTCCTCTACCTAAAGAGCTATCCCTGGTGAAAAAGAATAAGAAAAGGGAGATAAAAGGGAAAACTAATCAACAGGTGAATCACATGATTATGTATGCAATGTTCTGTAACTTTGTTTCCTGTGGGGGCACATGAATCAAGAGAGCTAAATAAAAGTCCTGAAATGTATCCTTGGGTACTTTTTTTTTTTCCCATGGGAGTCTCTGATCCAAGGGTTGAAGTACAAACCTTAGACTATTTATAACTCCAGGCCTTAGGTAATGAAAGCTGGCACCTGGGTGGTGACAGTGTCAGAGAAGACAAGCAGCAAGAAACAAGAGATATTGTTTATTTGGAATAGATAGGGCTTGGCAACAAATGAGATATGGAGTGTGAGAAAGAGGGAGGCGTTTAAGAAGCAAGCCACTTAGATTGCATTCTACTTATTTACAATCTTACTTGTGAAGTCATTTGGAGGAAACTTATAGTGCAAATGGTATTGTACAGATATTTTGGCTTCTCCATATAAAACTGATTTATGAATATAACTTTAATTATTATGCTAGCCAGTAGCACAAAACACCATAGTGACTGGGAGGATGCCAATGTCTATGACAGTAATAAGAGAGGAAGATTTGGAGAAAATAATATTAATACTTAGAATTTATATAGTGTTTTGAGTTTTACATATATTAACTTACTTGATCCTCACAATAACCCTGGGTTGCAGGTGCTATTTATTCTCTCCATCTTTTAGGTAAAGAAATTTAAGGACAGAAACTAAGGTACTTACCAAAAGTTAGACAGCTAGTAAGTGCCTAAAACAGGTTCAAACTCAAATATTCCTGTCTCAAAGTCCTTGGTCTCTAGGCACTGAATTACCTAGCTGCCTTCCTGAGAAAGATAATGAGATAAATGTAGGACATGTTGAATTTAAGATGTCTATGGGGCATACAGTTCAAGATAACTTGTAGACATCCACAGCATGTAATAAATGTTATGGATCCAAATAAATTTAAGCATCATTCATGACCTTGCCATAATCTGATTTCCTAAATTACCATTACAAACTAGGAAGTAATTATATCTAAATGAGACAGCAATGTATAAATCATATGAAACTCCTCATCTTTTTTTTTTTTTGCTAGGAAATTGCCATCTTATTCCCAAGTTTTAGTGATTGAATTTGAACTTGCAAGGGACCATAGTATACAACTATCGAGTACAATCGTTCTTATAAAGTTGTTTGGAGGAATAGTGCCAAATAGTATTGCACAGATATTTTGGCTTCTCCGTATAAAACTGCTTTATCTCTACAGCTTTTATTACTGTGCTAGCCAGTGCCCAAAACACCATAGACTTTTATGTGTTTAGATTTCATTCTTCAATCTTTAAGATCTATTGGTGTCATATTCCTTATATAAGGAATATTATGAGATCTCTTCCTTCATCGATTATCTAGAAACTGCATTTCCTTCTTTTTGTCACTCCAGCACTTAGCACATAATAGGTACTTAATAATTCTTTATTGCTAGGTTAATATCATCCAATTTGTTTCCTACTTCTTCAAGAGCAAAATATGAAAGGACAGAGAAATAAAGAAGAGAAGACCTGAAAAAAGACACCTACAACACCCAGAAGAAGTTGTCTTGCATTGCCCATAGCTCTCCACTCTATAATTCATATAGTTGGCAATTTAAACTCTTTTGTAGTTTGATAATTCATTGTTAATTTAACAAAAATGTCAAGTACTAACTATGTGTAATGAATGTACTGTGCTTGGAACTGGAGGAGATGGAAAAATAATGATTTAAATGTGTGCCTCACATTAAAATGAGGCTCTCTATTCTCAAGTAACACACATCGATTTAGAACTTTACCCAAGTATAAAGTTCTAGACATCGTGGTAAATGCCTATAATTATAGCTTTAGAGGAGGCTGAGGCTGGTGAAGCACTTAACTTGGGATTTCAGAGCTGTAGTGGGCTATGCCAGTTGGGTTGGCATATGATGTTACTGAGTCCTGCAATGATACAGCAAGTTCTTTGGGGGTAGTGGGAGTGGGTTTTCTAAGAAAGGGTGAACTGGCCTGGTCAGAAATGGAGTAGGTCAAAATCCTAAGACAATCAATAATAGAATTAGACCTGTGAATTTGTTTTGCACTTCCAACCTGTATGAAAAAGGGAAACTCAACCTTAAAATGAACAGACAAAAAAAATGGGATTTTTTTCTGTAATGAGCCTACATGGTAATATAAATATTATTTGCATTTTACAGACAAACAAACTATACTTTCAAGAAGTTGGGTAAATGGCAAAAATTTACACAGCTGTTGGGTAACCTAAACAGTACTCAAACTAAAATTTTTATTTTTTACAAGTCCAGTGCCTCATTTCTCTATACCACACTAGTAGAATAAAATTAAAATATCATTTGGCAGTATTGGCTTTTAATTAATAGGGAATAGAGGATAGTGATATTTTGAAATTTTAATGAAGGTCAATTAACATGCAATCTCATTAAATAATCCCTGTCATAATATTAACATAGAGAATTTTAGACCAATTTAATATTTCATGAGCTTGTGCAGCTATAATGTTTATAACTTACTTATGGATATTGTGCATCATATTTATACACTCCCAGGGTCCATGGTTATGTTGTAATGGGTGCTTTATCCATATATTTAGAGAATGACCCCTTGACATTTTAATAGATAAATTTTCACGCATTTCTGTGGCCAACCATCTTCATTAGCTTCTAGAACTGAGTGTCTCCAAACTCCTTAAGTTGATGCCTTGATGATAGATAAGAAAAGCATACTAAAAGCTTTTTTCAATTTCATGGTGCCCATTTTTATAGACCTTTAACTTCTCAGGCATAGCAACCATCAGTGGCACATACATATCATAAAGAAACATTGTAGTAGGTCTTGATTATAGGTTCTTGGAGGGAATTAGTATATTATATTGCTACTAAGAGTATATAAAAATACACTGTACAAATAGTGAATATCGAGTGCATTTTCACACTTACCTCTTGAAATTTAACAGTATATTCAATGAAACAGTAAATTCAATAAGTTGTTTAATGGAAATCTGTGTGTAAGGATTAAAAATTGGTTCAAGTTTTATAGATGAGTATGAAGGAGAGGAAAAGGGACTAGGGAATATTTCAGGACCTTATTGGTCCCTAGCTGACCCATCACACCAAGAAGTATCCCATTACAATTTTGATTTGTTCTATCTTCAGATCCTGCCAAAATTGTTTGGACAAGTAAGAAAAAATGTCTATATCTGTATCTGTGCTAAGTAGGAAGTAAAAATTCTTCAAATTAACTTAGGTTGACTAAGCATGCTTTAATGGAAATATGTAAGAGTGTTCATAGTTGAATGGCACATAGATCTATATTTAGCTGTATGCTAATTAGCACTTTTGTCATTGGCAGACAAAAATATGTATGACATCCTCATCGATTTTAAGGATAACAAAAATCAGGGAGGAACAGTTATACAATGAATGATTCTAAATTTAAATGTTTTGAAAGCCTAAAACATTGAGGGAAATGTAATGTTATGAAATTTAGTAGATAAACAATAAAGTTGTATCCATATGAAAAATATAGGAGTGGTTCTAAACTCAGTATAAATATAAAAAACCAATAAAAATTGCAAGATAATATCAGTGGATCATGGGAAAAAGCATTTGACAAAATACATTTATTTTTGTAAAATATAAAAATTAAAAGAGACATAAATGGATCTTCTCTTAATTTGATAGAGAGTATTTATCTAAAACCTAGAGCAGTTATATCTGTTTTTGTAGAAATATTAGAGGCTTTTTCACTAATATCAGGGTAAAGCAAATATATTCATTATGGCATGATTTTTTTCTTTAGAGTTTTGGAAATATTAGTCATAGAAATGAAAAGGGGGAAAAAAAACTTAAGGAGATAAACAAAGTCAAAGTCGAAACAAAAGTATTGCTTTTACTAGATGATAAGATGGCTTATTTAAAGAACATTAGAGGGCAGAGCCAAGATGGCGGCTGGGAAGCAGTGACTGGCGTGAGCTCCCCACCAAATCCCTCCAAAAACGTATAAAAAAATGGCTCTGAACCAATTCTAGAGCTGCAGAACCCACAAAGTGGCAGAGGGAAGCAGG
>JAQQSZ010016115.1:0-11108 GCA_028646595.1 Phalanger gymnotis | reverse complement strand
GGCTGTCCTGGGCTGGAGCCCTGCTTCCTTCTGCCACTTTGTGGGTTCTGCAGTTCTAGAATTGGTTCAGAGCCATTTTTTTTATAGGTTTTTGGAGGGACTTGGTGGGGAGCTCATGCCAGTTACTGCTTTCCAGTTGCCATCTTGGCTCCGCCCCCCAGATCTTCTTATCTTGTCCAGGCTAGTAGGAGAGTGGCTACTTACAGGCCCCTCCTTTGACAATGGGATTGCTACCAGCTTTCTACCTTTCTTTATTCCCAAGGTCTTGTAATGACAATTTAGATTTGAAGATGTTTCCCACCCATTGATAGGCCATGTGATTTGTTTATGTCACAAGAAGTCTAAGTCACATGTGATGAGAGGAGCTTGCTGAGAGAAAAGGAATGCGTGTCACAGGAAATGCTGAAAGAGTAGTTAGAACTGAGGGACAGAACAGACATGCTGATTGTGCTGTGAGTGTATGTGTTGGTGGCAAGGCCCCAGCCAGGGGTCAGAAGGCTAATGGGATAGTGAGGCTCCATGCTGTGATATTGTGTTTTAAGTTCCTTGTTGTTATGATAAAGTGGGCTTACTGGTTTTGGGAGTTGGCTGCTGCTTGGATGGGTTGGACTTATTGATTATGGCATTTGGTCCTCTGGTGTCTGAATAAATCTTTTATTTCTACTTTCTATGTGGAAAGTCTCTCATATTTTGTGATACAGAACCACATAGGCATATTCACAATTATCATCGATGTTATGTTTATTGCCTTGCTAGTATAGGTCTCTAGACTTAATATGCCTACATTAGTTCAGACCTTCCAGATTCAAGAGATCTGCAAGCCTGAGCCTCCCTGGTAGCTGGGATTATAGGTGTGTGTTACTACAACCAGTTGGTAGGTTGAAATTAAGATGGCATCTTTGGAGGGTAAAAACTAGGGAAGATATGACAGCCAGGTATAGGTTATTTTGTGAAGGTGGGGGTTAATAAAGGAAAACAATTTTGTCTGAACCTCAAACTTGTAACTTTCAAGGGAGCTGAGAGTGATATAACCTAACTGGACTGGAGGAGAAGGAAAAACTGAAAAATCAGATATATGTGTTAAGGTAGATAAAGGAAGGTAATGTGGCATAGTGAAAAGAGCCTAGGGACCTGGGTTCAAATCCTGCCTCTGTTGTATACTACCTACATGACCTTGGGCAAGTCATCTAAACTCCTTGGGCCTCAGTTTCTTCATCTATAAAATAATGAGTTGAACAAGATGGCCTCTGAGGTCCCTTCTGGCTCTAAATCTAAGATCTTAAAACAGGGGAGGGGAACCTGTAGCTGTGGCCCACTAGGACCTCAGTTTGGATTCAAAGGGCCACACTTGAGGACCTAGAGGGCCACATGTGGCTGAATGTTCCCCACCCCTTTCCTAATCTCTAAGGATTTTTTTATATAGTTTACCTACCTAAAAGTTTTATTCTGAAAATACTCTAATTAAATACAATATAGTGAATCTGTTCTTGCATTCTAAATGATCAAAAGAGATGAACTAGATAACTCATTTTGTGGGGGAAAGATTGGCTGTCAAATAAAAAAACTGTAGTCGCTAGGCTCTTGTCCAAAGAGATTGTTCCTCTTTTATTTCTTGCCTTGCTTCAAGGAAAAAAAAAGAACAAACAAACACAAAACAAAAACCGATGGAGAATTAAAGGATCCAGCTAGGTAGTTCAGTGGATAGAGTGCTGGGCCTTGAATCAGGAAGATCTGAGTTCAAATCCAGCCTCAGATACTACTATACCAGCTGTGTGATCCAGATCAAATCATTTAACCCTGTATGCCTCAGTTTCCTCATCTGTAAAGTGAATTGGAGAAGGAAATGGCAAACTATTCTAGTGTCTTTGCCAAGAAAACCCCACATAAAGTCAAGAAGACAACTAAATGACAACAATTTTTCATCACCTAGCTACCCTGTGCCCATAAAAACTCACCAGTTTTTCCCCTTTTCTTAGTTGTCCATATATATATATGTATATATATATATATATATATACACACACACACACACACTATATATATATATATATATATGCGTATGTATTAGCACTTTAAGGATGCACTCAGTTCTATTCATGCTGGTACTTGTGGGTTATCCCTCCACCCCCAGAATCTTCAGTTAAATTGTATTACTTTTAGTCACCCCTGTCAAGATACACTATCACAAATCAATCTAATTCAGCATTTATTAAGTGATTGTAATGCACAGGGCTCTAAGCCAGGTGCTGGTTGCTGCCCTTGCTGGAGATATTTGCTATAACCCCGGCTGTGCCACTGTGGTATTGACCTTCATCTAAAAATGGCCTTAACTCTTGATTCTGACTTTTGACCCAGTGGAATTAATCTCAGGCTCCTAACTTGTACTTGTGACTGATCCTCAGCTGAGCTATGGTCCTTCATTCTTGACTTGCCCTGCTTCTTCCAAATCAATCAATCAACAAACATTTATTAAGCACCTGCTATGTGCCAGGTGTTATTCTTTGTGTGAGAAGGGGGTGGGGGTGGTGGGATATAAACACAAAGAATGACACAGTGTCTTGTTTTGAGAATCTTGCATTCTAAACACTACCCTTTTTTGTTTGATTTTTTTGTTTGTTTTGTTTTGTTTTAGTTTTTGTTTATTTTTCACCAGACATTTGATTTCACTGGAATAAGGAATGAATTTCAGTGGAATAGGGAGCACAGTCTTTACCAAGACAGATTGGAAACTCCTCTGAAATTTACAATCTTTAAGAGAGTTGCCTGGCTCACTGACATGTTAAATGATTAGATGATTGACTTTGCTGCATCCCTTGGAATCTGCCCTGTGGTGCCTTCTGGTTCAGGTGAAGCAGAACCAAAATGAAAATCTGTCCCTGAATCAAGTGTGTCCTTTGTTTCAATATCAAGCACTCTCATCAGCCTTCTAATGACTGATTGCAGAAGTGACTCACCAGTACCTCACATTAACGCTTAGTATGCCAGAAGCAGTTTCCTAGAATCACCAAACAGGAAATACAAATGACGATCTGCAAGATAGTGGGAATAGGCTTAAAAATTAAAGTCAAGTATTTATTTTCCAGAGCAACTTTTCATTAGATTTTGATATCATTTGTTATTATTTGCTGGGAGATAAGCTATACTATTATCTTATGTTTACATAATGGAGGAGAGAGAGAAAGAGAGAGAGAGAGAGAGAGAGAGAGAGAGAGAGAGAGCAAGCTCTTATTGAAATACATAACAACAGGAAAGAGGAAAGATAAGTAAGGACTAGAGAAAATATAAGCCAATGAAAATGTTAATGCTTCCTTTCAAAACATGATTGTCAAGGATCAAGGCTTTAAGGGGGTGGGAGGCACTGGCATGAGGGAAGAGGAAGCAAAACAAAACAAAACGAAAAAAATAACATTCTTTTCTGGACCTGCATAGTGGTCCAGTGGTCCAATGTGGGATCCACTTCTGGTTCTGCCCCCAAATTGCTGAATGACTCTGAGTCTGTGGGCTTTATTTTCCTCATGTGTAAAATGAAGGATCTGGACAAGAATATTATGAATCTCTTTGGTAGACTGGTGTAGCCTCTGGACACCTCAAAATAACACTTTTTAAATGCATAAAATAAAAGGATACCAATTCTAAAGAAATAAAGATGTATTTTTTCCCTATTTAAGTTTACAGATACTCTAGACCCCAGGTTAAGAAATCCCCAATTACATCATCTTTAAGTGTCTCCAATTCTATGAGTCTATATCTTAATTAGTATTTTAGAGATTTATCATTTCAAAGAACTAAACAGAACCTCTATGAAGACTAGTTCTATTTTAATGAAAACATTTGCTTTGAACACATGCAGTTTTATCAGTTTCTGTTGGTCCCTTCGCCACTGTTCCTTCTTACCCCCATTTGCTTTAGGCTCTTTCTATTAAATTGGATTTTGGCTTTTTTCATTAGGACTAAAGTGCAAATGATTTAAATCAAGCCAAAGATTGATTTAAATGAGGCCTGTGTGTGACTTGCAGCATGCCGAAGGATTTCCTCTACATTTTTCTCTGGGAAATCCTTTGGCATGCAGCAAGTGGCCCTGGGTGGCAGGTTATGCAGGTCTAAATTAAATACTTTAGGCCCTAAGGTATCATGTCCCAATCCATTCCAACGTGCATTTATTCAGTGCTTACTGTTAGGCACACTACTAGACTGAGATGTAAAAGACAAAATGAATCAAAAAAGCCTTTGCTATCCTCAAGGAGCTTATATTCTGGTGGAGACTAGAGGGAGAGTATACTTGCACTGATAGATACGAGCTGAACAAGGAGAAAGAACTAACATTTTGAATGATCAGAATATTGGCATTGGAACAGAAATCAAACTCCTAAACTTAAAGATTGGTAGATTTGCAGGTATCCTCCGGTGGTAGGACAGGTAGGAGGAGTGTGGTGGACTATACAATCTGCAGCCTTCCCCTGAATTCACACTATTCATCTTGAAATAAATAAGACCAGTCCTCAAACGAAATCATGAAAGATTTACCTATTAAGACTATTAATTTAGGTTGCGTTTATCTTGGGATAATGTTTTTTCCCCCAGGGAACAGCACCTCAAAAATATTTCAAGCTGATTCTGTTAAAGTTGATATAATTTTAAAGGAATAAAACGATTCAGGTGCTGAGGCCTGTAGTTAAAAATTGTCTAGAAACGCATAAAGAATGAGTAAGGGTTGGCTTACCATCCAGATCTCCTGTTCATGGCCTGGGGTAGGAACAGGACAAAGAAAATCAACTTGAACTCAACAGTGACTTGAAATCAATGAAGGCATAAGAGGGGTAAGATGTTAAAATGAAAACCTGGAATTACATTCTGCTCAGGCATAGGAGATGAGTGCCAGGTATACCTAACACAAATGGCAACAGTGAAGTCTTTCGGATTCTCCTATCCCTACAGCAGTTCTGAGACAATGATATATGAAAATGTATTGACTTGAAAGGAGAAATTAATTAAAAATGAGAAATTCATAAACGTCGAGGCTGAAGAACTCTCTAGGGTCATTGCCTTCCTGCAAAGGGAAGTTTTCTTCAGGTGCTCACAGTGAGTAGTAACTCCCTCTATGACAACTTCATATGACTGAAATGAATGTAAAATCTCTAGACCAGCTTGGGTGCCTGCACTTTTGTTTCCACTACCTGTTCAGGTAATCAGTCAGAGAACAATCTCAACGCTCTTGCTCATGTCAATTAAATTGGGTCAAAAGTGTAACAGCAGGAAAAAAAAGAGAGAGAAAGATCAGACAGTTACCCAGTGAAAGCCCAAGACACCAGAGTACCTTATGGTATGTGCAAACAATTCACTACACAATTTCTAAGGAGAGTAAGCTCACAAACTGTTGAATGCTGTTTTCCTTTGGGTAAAATTTTAATTAAAAAAGCAGCATGGATGCAGGTTTCAGATCGTGACTATTCAAATAGCTGAGAAAGCTGTTTGAATTTTAAAACCTTATAGTATGTCGTTTAAAAAAATATTGTTTGCATGAATTTAAATATAATTTCAAATTTTGTAGAAGCAAGCCAGGATCACAGCAGAGCAAAGAGAATCTGCAAGAATGTTTGTAGAATGTCTTGATAGGTATCCATTTCTAGGCCAACCAGTTGTTTTAAGTCACAGTAGCAGTGGCTTCCTTTTTAAAAATGATCACAATAAATTATTCATTTTAAAACTGCCTAAAGAAAGACAAAACAGATATCTTTTTTCTTTTGTAAATCGATCACATGAACTAGCATGGAGGAAATGCCCAGGGAGCAAGGAATCTATACCTACTTGCTTCCCCTAAAAACTTCCTCTGCTCTGGATCCACAGTCTCAATCAGATTGGGTTCAGTCATGGAGGAGCCCAAACTGAAATGATAGGAAGGGGTACCAATCTCCCTTTTTCTTACACTTTCGCTTTATTAACTCTGGCCCTGGTGTGCCAGGGCAAAATTTACTTATATCTTATGTTTTGGTTCATGTCCAAGTTTCCCTAAAGGAAGGAATAAAAAGAGTACTCAATATAGTATATATATATATATCGGGTATGGGACAGGTATTTATTTCATACACACAAAATAAATGTAGAAAAACACAAAAGTAGTCACATTGACAGGATGACTTAAAACTCGATTATGCAACTTAATTTATTGCTACTATTAAAGTGTCTCAGGAAGCTGATGTGTAAACGTCATCAGTATTTAAAGCAGTTTTCAAGACTGCTGGTAAGGCATTTTACGTTTCATGACAGTTTTGCCCTGTCTTTCTTAAAGTCTATGTCTTCTAGAAAACAAGGCCAGGACCTTTTGTTGATGGTTGTCCCTCCAAGAGCATTGGAGTAATTGGTGGAGTCTGCTCTCCTTGTTGCTGATCAGCTTTACTCCAAAAGACACAGGATCTCTCAATTTCTTAAGCTCAAAAGATCACCTCTAAGCCTAGACATCTCATGTTAGATATGCATTTATCTAAGGGAAAGAAAGAATAAACACGAAAGAGAGAGTCTAAAACACAAGCATTTAAGGCTTGTCCAGACAGAATATCTACTAATGGCCACGTGGCAGCCAGGTTGCAGGATACATTAAGCTGACTTTCTCTCAGCTGTTATGTGAAGCAACTCAAAATGGACCTTACACAATCCAAAGCCAGTCTTGAAAGAGAAATTACTCCCTCCCTTTTAAACATCTATTAAACTTCCTGTTCAACAGACAATAAATGGCCCTCCTTAACACTGTGTTGTTCCAAGCCTCTGTCCTAAGTCAAGCACTTGTGGTCAGTGTGAAACAGAAAGATCAGCTCTGTGAATGTCTTGTTTAACCTCTGCTACAACGACAAGACATAAAATTCCTCCTTGGAGCCTTACAAATTATCTAACCAAATTATTAACCCCATAAATTCTAGCCCATTATCAATAGTTTGATTAGATAATTTGTAAGGCTCCAAGGGAGAATTGTACAATTGATAGAATTTATGATATAATTTGAAATGGATAGGACTTTGGACTTAAAATTAGGAAGACCTGAATTAAAACTCTTCCCTAAACACTTATTAGTTATGTGGTCCTGAGCAATCCATTTAATTTCTCTGTGCCTCAGTTTCCTCAAATGTAAACTTAGAGGGTTAGACTCAATGACCTCTTACTATTCCTTTCAGGTCTTGGGAGAAGAAAGTGAGACTGGCGACTTTGTACATCCCTACCTCACTTAGATCCAATTGACTTGCAAGTCATGGCATCACCTCCCTGACATCTTGATCTTCTTCAAGAGTGAAGGACAAACAACAACTTCTGTAAGCAGAAAAGGAGAGGAGCTGCCCACTGAGGACCAAACTGGAACTGGCCAGTTGGGAAACATGACTTGCTTTCCTTCCTTCTTTCCTCCCTTGCTTCCTTCCTTCCCTCCCTCCCTCCTTCCTTGCTTCCTTCCTTTGTTCCTTTCTGTTTCTCTGTCTCTCTTTGTGTCTCTGTCTCTGTCTCTCCTTATCTCTCACTTCCCTCCTCCCTTCCCTTCCTCTGGTCAACACAGGGTATCACACTCTTCTACCCAAAGAGAATGTAAATTTTATTTTAATCCCTGAAACTTTATTTTAACCCCAAATCACTGATTCTCATTGATTGGCCAACAGTAGGTCCCAGGCCAAACCCTACTTGGTCATTGTTGGGCCTGATTGGCTCAGAGTGAACATAAATAGCAACTGTTTCTGTTTTGGCCAGAAACCCTAGGGACTTCCCCTCCCAGATTTTTTTTAACTAGATAAAGAGGCCATTCTCTGCCTCATTTCTTATTAAGCATTGATCATTGACTGGGCATTGCCTCAGTCAAGCTGAGACCTATTAAAGCCCTTGCTTGAAAAGGCCAAGATCTCACTACATTCTGGGGCATCTCCAGTTGTCCTGATCCATATCTGGCTGCTGGACCCTGACAGCTCCGGAGGGGAAAGTAAGGTTGGTGACTTTGCACAGTGCTCCTTCACTTAAATCCACTTCACTTGCATTACTTCCCTGACATCATGGACAAGCAACAATTCCTTTCAGGTCTAAGATTCAGGAAGGAAAAAAGGAAAGGCAATGACAGTCATTTAATGGCCTTTTTGTTGTCCTTGTTTGGCTGTTTAGTCATGTCTAACTCTTCATGACCCCGTTTTGGGGTTTTCTTGGGCAAAGATACTGGAATGGTTTGTCATTTCCTTCTCTAGCTCATTTTACAGATGAGGAAACTGAAGCAAATAGGGCCAAGTGACTTACCCAGGGTCACACAGCTAGGAAGTATCTGAGGCCCAGTTTGAATTCAGGAAGATGAGTTTTCCTGACTCCAGGTCTGGCACTCTATCCACTAAGCCAGCTAGCTGCCCCACCGGCCTTTAAGGAATTTGTATTCAACTTGGGATGTGGGGGGTTAGGATGTACACAGATAATTAAAGAATAAATACAAAATAAGTACAAAATAATGTACACAGATAATTAAAGAATAAATACAAAATAAGTACAAAATGATGTGCACAGATAATTAAAGAAAATATACAAAATAAGTACAAAATAATTTTGAGGGTGACTCAAAACCAGGGAAGTTGGTAAAGACCGCTTGTAGCAAATGTCACTTGAGCTGAACCTCGAAAGGAGCTAGGGTTCCAAGAAGTAGAAGTAAGGATGAGGAACATTCCAGGTAAAGAGGCAGGAGATGGAGTGTTGCTTTGGGGATAGTTTGGTCAGAGCAGAGTATACTTGCTGGGGACCCATGTATAATCAGACCAGAATGTCCAGCCTTCCCATTTGTGTTGACAAGCAAAATGGTCTTTTTTTTCTTTGAGTAATTCAGTGTATCTCCTTGAGCCTTGCTAAGTGTTAAGCCCCAGGCCCAGAGGCCTGTTGGGTGTGGAACCTATGTGGATGTGAGCCTCCCAGGACCCTGGGGGCAGTGGCTAGCACTGGAGCCAATAGAAGCCTATGGTGGGAGGAGCTTGTGGAAAGGTTAGAGCAGAGCTAAGAGGCAGTTGGAGGCAGATGGAGAAGCAGTGGGGAGGCAGTTGGAGAGGTTGTTGGTGACAGGAGTTAAGAGCTGAAGGAGAGAGGAAGCAGTCAGCTAGCTGGAATACAGCTTGGAGAGTGTGGAGGAAGTGGCGGCAATGGCAGCAGAGACAGCTACAGTCGAAGCTGAAGAGAAAGCCAAAGGTGAAGCAGGAGCTGCGGAAGAAGAGCCGACCGGAAAGTAGAGCTGACCCATGTGTAGACCCAGGAGTGTGAGCAACGACTTGAGGCCAGTAAATATGATTTGGCTAAACACTATCTTGTTTTTCTGTGGCCTCCTGGTTACTCTTGTGAGGCGGACTTACTGGGCCTGGAAGCTTGTGATCAAAGTGTCGAAATGGGGAGGCTGGTTCGTGAATCTGTTTCTGTGGAGCCTAAATAAATGTTTTATTGCGTTCTACTTAGAGAATCTCTCATATCTTGCAATTTCGAACCATTCAAACATATACATGATTATATTTGAGATTATAAATTCGGCCTTCCTACTTCACCATTCCATAGATATAGTAAGGGAAGGTGAATTAACTTTTATAGTGACCTAGGTATTGAATAGCTGAGCTGAATTTGAACCTAAGTATTCTGATTAAAATTCAATGGATTTTTTTTAACTTCAGTTGCTTTTACTTTTTAGCTCTCTTGTATGTAGAGATTACATAGAGATATATAGAGATTACGTGTGATAGTTGTCATTCAGAGGCATCCAACTCTTTGTGACCCTAAGGGCCATAGCATGCCAGGCTTTTCTATTTTTCTACTATCTCCTGAAGTCTCTATCCATCTCATCTTCTGTCATTCCCTTCTTCTTTTGCCTTTTACCTTTCCCAACACCAGGATCTTTTCCAATGATTTCTGTCTTGTCATTATGTGGCTAAAGTATTTAAGCTTCAACTTCAGTTTTTGTCCTTCCATTGAGCAGTCAATTCATTTCTTTAAGTATTGACCGATTTGATCTCCTCACTGTCCAAGGGACTCTCAAAAGTCTTCTCTATCACCACAGTTTGAAAGCATCTATTCTGAGGCACTCAGCTTTCCTTAAAGTCCAACTCTCACAGCCATATATTGCCGCTGGAAAAAACCATACATAGCGTTGATTATATGGACCATTGTCAGCAGGGTCATGTCTCTGCTTTTTAGTGTGGTGTCCAAATTTGCCAGAGCTGTTCTTCCAAGCAGCAAGTGTCTTTTAATGTCATGGTTGCAGTCACCTTCTGCAGGGATCTCTGAGCCCAAGAACATAAAATCTGACCCTGCTTCCATTTCTTCTCCCTCTATTTACCAGGAAGTGATAGAATCAGGTGCCATGGTCTTGGGGTGTTTTATTTTTAATGGTATAATAGCCATATACATGTAATAGAAATTATTCACATATGCATTTTCTGCACATGTTATTCATACATAATACACAAGTATATATACTCATTTATTATTTTTACGGTGATTAGGGTGGGACTTTTTTGTTGTTCTCTTTTGGAATGCTAAGGCCATCAAGTGCCTTAAATGAGTCTTGCCTTTGTTTGAATGGGGCAGGTAAAGTGCAACCCTTTTGTCTTTTGTTTTGGAGTGCTTCTTAGCACTGAGGTAATCAAGTACCTTTGATGAGTCTTGCCTTTCAAATGTAATGGCATCAAAGTGGACTTTTTGTTGTCTTTGTTTTGGAGTGCTTCTCAGCACTAAGGAATCTTTGATTGAATCAGGAGTCTTTGATAAAGGCCTAGTTCACATGGATTTGAGTCCCATGGTTGTGACACCCTCTGACTGTGAGCAAGCATTTAAGTCACAAGAAACCCTAGGTCATGTGGGTTTGAGTCACATGGTTGTGATGCCCTCTGACCCTGAAGAAGTATGTATATATACTCAGAGGTTAGCATTTCACCTTTGGGGACACCCTCATTGGAAGTGTGTTGGTGATTTGGCCAGACAAGACTTTGGGTAGTCATTGGAGCCCCCCTGGCTTTGAAAAACCATTGCTTCTCTCTCTGGTAACTATGTATGTATTGCTATGGATAGACTGGTTTATGTTATTTGGTCTGTTTCTGTAATTTCTGCTTGTAATTTCTATTTGTATTCTCCCTGAA
>JAQQSZ010016114.1:0-11108 GCA_028646595.1 Phalanger gymnotis | reverse complement strand
CATAGGGGCCCACCAGTGGAAAAGCAAGGAGAAGGGGGATGGAGCATTATGTATGCAGAACATTGCGTTGGAGGCCACTGTGGCTGAACTGCAAAGTGCAAAGAGGGCAGTGGAGCACAAGAAGGCTGGAGAGTCAAACATTCCATGGATCATTCAAGTTTACAATGAAACTGAATTCTGTGAACCAAAGCAAAGAGGAAAGTGTCTTCCAGGACAAAAAGCACCACCGAGGAATGACAAACCATTGTTGCAAAACAGCCAGATGAACCCCCAGATAACAAGGAAAGACTTTCAGAGGGACCAGGAGTCTGGAGGGATTGTTATTTAATTTCTCTACAAGACAGGGTAGCCTTCCCAAGGTGGTAGAATCAGAAAGATGCCCCATAAAATATCAACTAGACAAGAAGAAACAAGATAATTCAAGACAAGGCAAGATAAGACTAGACACAACAAAGAAAAAACCCTATTGCTATGAAGAAAAAAAGACACTTGTCCTGGTAAGACAATACAATGACTGAGATACTGATGATTAGAAAAAGGTAATTTTACTGATGAAACTGAAGACTACATCAAAACCATAGACAGAAGAAGGCCTGGTGAATCTCTAAGATCTGGGCATCTCCATTAGAGTACCAGACTTCTACCCCAAAATGTTTTGGGGACTGTTTGCTTCATGATAAATTAGAAGTCTTCTCCCCATTGAAGGAATGATGAATTGTGAAAAAAAAATTGATATACTGAGAAGCAGAGTTGATTTGGAATTACAGAAATTCCCAAAAGGCCATGGGATTCTGCAGCACGAGCTTGCATCATGGCATATAGCGCATGAGGTTAAGAATTTATCCAAGAGATGGAGCAAATATGCCCCTCTGGCCAGGTAGAGCATCAGATTTAAGCTCCATCGAAAGCCTGGGCTGTTAACAAAACTAGCATTGGAAAAGTGGATTGTTTATCAAAAGCATGATGAGTAGCTTATGTGATAATATAGTTTCATGATGAAGAACTAAAGAATATGTCAAAATCTTGTGAACTCAGTGCCAAACCTCATATAAAGAAATAAATAGAATGTATCACATAGTAAACATTTTTTAAAATGTAAAAAGTCACAAGATTCATAATACGAGTCAATATTTTACTTTGTCTCAATTAGTTTTCACACAATTATAGGTACTGGCTACATGAGGAAGGCATAAGATTGACCTGGTGTCAGTAGATGGCAATGACAAAGATCTGACCTGAGTGATATAAACACATTGAATAAAGCTCCGAAGAGGAGAGTTTTCAGAGTGATGGTGGCCAAAGGACTACGTGGAAGTGGCTTTGAAGAGCAGAAAAACGTCTTTCTCTTCCCCTCCCATTCCCTTCCTTCCCTTCTTTTCCCTTCCTTCTGGCCCTTTTCCTCAGGGGCCATAAAAGAAAGATTTCGTAGTACTTGAATATGTGCTTGGGGCCATAAAAGAAAGATTTCCTAGTACTTGAATATGTCCTTGGGGTACAGCATCTTCCAGAAAAAGCCAGGTTTTCATTAACACAGCAAGATAAAAAGTATAGAGATTTAAAATGAAAGTGCCTAGGGCTTTTTATGGTAGCAAAAGAACTGGAAATAAAGTAGTTGCCTATCCATTGGGGAATGTCTAAACAAAGTCTGGCACATGAATATGACAGAATATTATGGTGCCTTAAGAAATGATAAACATGAATTCAGAGAAGCATGAAAAGACTGATATGAACTGATGCAAAGTAAAATAAGCAGAGAATATACATAAAACATAAAGTAACAGAGATGAACAGAACAACCTCCATAAAACACCCTGAAAAAAACTGAATGTTGAGAAACTATAAACTTTAAAAAAATCAATTTGACCCCAAAGAAGAGATATGGGGAAACTCCTCCTCCTCACCCCTCCTCTTCTCTCTTTTGCAGCCAAACTGGGATTGGGTCCATGGTGGGGTGGGAAGAAATGGGTGTAGAAGACTGTACATAATTTGGGATTTTTTTAAAAAATATAAATCACCTTTGTTGATTTTTTTCCCTCTGGTTTTTAATTCCTTGTTATAAGGGATGGCTCTCTAGGTGGGGGATTAGAATGGATATGGGCAGAGGTATGCTAGAACTAGCTCATATCAGCTCCAGAGAGCTGGTTGTTAAATTTTCAGCGTGAGCATTGATTCCCTACCCACTATCACCCACTATCTGACACTGGCAAAAGCCACAGATCAGGGCTTGAATGATTGATTTGTTTGTCCAAACTTAATAAAGTGATTGAGAAAATGTTAACAATACAGATTAAACTAAAAAGTGTGGCTTATATGTATTTTCCCTGGAGAGCTGGTAGTTAAACATTTACCAACATACCATTAGATACTAGAGAAATCTAGACAGTATAAAAGCAAAAGATATTGGCAGAAATGTATTAAAGATAATGGCTGGTATTTGAATCTCCTAGACCAGAATGAACTCTCTGTCATCTGCCTATATAACGCTTACCCAAAGAGAGTAGGGAATGAGACTTACTTGGAAGTGATTCTGCATTTAAAGCAGGACTTCAGTGTCCAGTCTTTGAGTTCCCAGAAGCACAGGACTTTGCTACCTTGAATATTTTTTGCTGATGAATGTAAGTCCTCATTTGCTGGGCCATGGCCAGTCATCTTGACTTTTGTCTTGTCACTGGATTCTGATCACTCTGGAGGAGATAGTGAAGCTGGTGATTTTGTATAGCTCTGCCTCACTGAAGTCCAATTCATTTGCAAGTCAAGATGTCACTCTGGGGACATCATTAGTTCTCTTCAGGAACCAAGGATGAACAACAAATAACAAGTCTCCATTTAACATAGGGCTAAACATGGCTTGAAAAGGAAGACACACACACACATCAAATCCATAGGCAGCTAGGTGGCACAGTGGACTGATTCCAGGAGGACACTAGCTGCATGACCCTGGGCAGGTCACTTAACTTCTGTTTGTTTAGGTTTCCTTATCTGTAAAATAGGGTCACTGTGAGGATCAGATGTGATAACATAAGTATTTATCCCAAGGTCTGGCACATAAGAGGTACTTTATCAATGCTAGTTATCATCATCATCATCATCATCATCATAGTTGTTGTTATTATTATCATTCGCTTATCTGTGCACATATTATTTCCTGTAGTAGAATGTAAGCCCCTTAAAGGCAAGGGTTTTGTTTTGTTTTTGATTTTGTTTGTCTTTATGTCTTCAGGCCCTCATATAGAGCCTAGCACAGAGTAGGTACTTGATACATACTGGTTGAATTGAATTTCTTTCAGGAAAAAAAAAAAAAGAATTATGTGGCCCGCTGCTTCATGGGATCCAGACTAGACCTTCATTGATATAGAGATCTCTAGGGTGAAGAAATTCTATAAATGCAGGATAATATCTTCATTGAAATTTATATTCTGAGAGAATTGCCTAGAGCATTAGGGTCTAAGTGGCTTGTCAAAGGTCACACAGTAAGTATGTGCCAGAGGATGGATGTGAACCTGAGACCAGCAGTCTATGACTCTGCCTTGCCACGTCTCAAGACTCCTTTGAAATGAGGCTTAAGAACTTGCCTGTAGAACAGGGTCAATACATTGAATCTGTTGCCTCCACCTTTTTTTTTCAATCCCTCCCTTGCTACTCTCACCTCTTCTTATAGTTAACATTTTCATAAACATTTTCTAGGTTGACTCTAAGAGAGACTATAACATTGCAGTTGTTTGTGGAATGGCTGAATCCCTGAGGCTCTGTCTATTTTCATGTTAATAACCACCTTAACCACCTTTCCCACTAGGAGGCCATGTTGCCATAATACTCACATATCCAGCAGCAAAGCAAAATATTCTGCAAACTAAATCATTGTTTTGTCCATAGAGCACAAAGAAACCAGTTTGATTCCCTACCCACTATCACTAAATTAGTGGAACTCATGGTTTTTTTATGCTTCTAGGGCTCCCTTGGTAATTTTGTGAGGAATAAAGGGAGGAAAGAAGGAAAGAAAGAAGGAAGGAAGGAAGGAAGGAAGGAAGGAAGGAAGGAAGGAAGGAAGGAAGGAAGGAAGGAGGGAGAGAGAGAGGAAAGGAAGGAGGGAGAGAGAGAGGAAAGGAAGGAGGGAGGAAGGAAGGAAAAGAAGAAAACGAAGGAGGGAGCCAGGAAAGAAGTAAGGGAGGTAGGGAGGGAGGAAGGGTGGAAGGAAGAAACCAAGGTAGGGAGAGAGAGATGGAGGAAGTCTGCTTATTATGTGCTGGGTGTCATGTTAAGTACTTTGCAAAAATGATCTCATTTGATCCTCAAAACAACCTTTAGAGGTAGTTACTCTTATCTCTGTTTTACAAATGATGAAACTGAGGCAAACAGAAATTCCCTGACTTGTCCAGGGTGTATGAGGCTGAATTTGAACGCAACTTTTCTTGACTCCAGGCCTGGCACTCTATCCACTGAACCATCTAGCTGTTTCTTCTGATCAAAATTGTTTTCAGATTTTTTGAGTCTTTTCAATCTATAACTAAAACAATAACATAAAATAAAATAAAAATAAACAGCCCGAAGGGATAGTACAATGCAGAATTAGGGAACACAAAATATCAGAACTGGAAGAAATCTTAGGTTGCCTAGATTCCTAATCTGGAGTCCATGAAATTATTAAAAATATTTTGATAATTGTATTTCAATATAATTGCTTTCCTTTGTAATCCTTTGTATTTTATTTTATACATTTTGAAACATGATTCGGAGAAGGGGTTTGTAGGTTTCACCAGACTACCCTAGGTGTCCACGACACAAGAAATGGTTGAGAAACCTTACTTTGGGATATTAGACATTAGAACTTAGAATATGGAATATTTGGGGCAGCTACGTGGCTCAGTGAATAGATCACAGGCCCTGGAGTCAGTAGGACCTGAGTTCAAATTTGGTCTTAGATACTTGACACCTACTAGCTGTGTGACCTTGGGCAAGTCACTTAATCTCAATTGCTTTGCCTTTCCCGCTCCAAAAAAAAAAAAAAAGAATATGGAACATTAGAAGAAGGGACCTTAAAACATGGGATATTAGAGTAGACAATGTTCTGACTAAAAAAGACTTTAATAATCTATTTTGTCAATGGAGAACCTAAGGCCCAGAAATGAAGTGTCCGGCTCAAGGTCACACAGCTAGCTGATTGCTGAGTCTGGACAAAAACCAACATGTCCTGGCTCACACCCTTGTGCTCTCTTTTCAGGATAGCCTGGTGACTTTCAATGACAAGATAATTTTGGAAAGTTCAGGATTTCTTTATGACACTGCTTTTTTTTAAAGTCTCTGTATTCTCTGAGTATAAATTCCCTGGGGGGTGGGAATGGTGGGGGAAGGTGTTACATTATTAATAAAAATAAATACATTAAAATGCATTTTTAAAAGAGACTTTCATGGGCCTCATGCCCTTTTATGGAGTCTTTTGGCAAGAGTGTGAAAATGAATTTTTCCCCAGCTTGCGAAAGCCTTCTCTCTGGTGGGGGTCTCTGCTTCCAACAAAACTTCGACCCCTGGAGGTTTGAATTCTGTTTACTCTTGGCAAATGCTCCTGGTTCAAAGAGAAATCTTTAAAAAGGCTGACTGGAAAAGGCCCAGAAAATCTTAAGGCATGTTTGACATCAAATGACTCTTACATATCAACATTTTGATGAGGTGAATACAAAACACAGCCCAGACACATGGAATCCATATCCCTGTAATACACACAGCATTTGAATAACAGGCAAGAAACCTCCTTGGTGAGGGGGATTTGGAATTCTAATGACCTTCGAATATTTGGCTAAACAGTCTGATGTATTTTCATGAGTTGGAAGCGCCTTAGAAGCGGCCCTCCTTTATCTTTGGGACAACATAAACTAATGTGATGTTTCCTTTCATGAAAGGATGGTTCCGCTTTATTACAGAAAGCTTAATTCACCATGGTTTTCTTAATTATCTTTCCCCCCCCCTTAAATTGGCATAGCTCCCGGAACGCCATAGAGTATCATTTTGGATTTGAGATACTAAGCTGTTTATGAAGATGTCACCAAAACTTCATTACTTATTTAAAATCGGAATCAAATGTTTTAAAACATCTCTTAGAATGAGCCTCTCCTACGGGAGCGGAGGATGTGATCTGAAGTTCTCTTGAGAACTTGAGGGAAGCTTTCCTTTGTACAAGGGGCAATGATGTGAGGCTATTTCTCCCTCATGAAAAAATCAGCTTTATACAATCACATGACTATGTTACCCTAGTATAGGTCCACACACCATGGACCCCAATGGTCTTGCCACTAATGACTTGGAATGTGAAGAGAGCTTCTCTTTGGAAATGGTTTCAAGAACTGGTTTATGTGGAACGACTGAACGAATGAAAAAGAATTTATTGAACACTTAACTTTGTGCCAGGCACTGAGCTGGAAACTGTACATGGAAATCAGTCTCATTGTTGGATAGGGCTAACTTGAAATTCTTCCTGAATGGTAACATCCAATGAGATTCCTCACTTGTGTGGTAAAGCACAAACAGTGCTATATTTGAAGTCAAAGGATATGAGTTCAAATCCTAGCTGTGCCATTTACTACTTATTTGACCCTGGGCAAGTCATCTAATTCCTCTAGGTCTCAGTTTCTTTGTCTGTAAAATGAAGAGGTTGAACCAGATGACTTTTAACATTTCTTCTAGTGCTATGATCTTACCACATTGTCGTATTTGGCTCTTAATGACTTTTGTCTTACAAAGTTCAAACAGACCCTCAGAGAATAAGGCTTGGATATGACTGATGATAGTCAAAAGAATGTACACAAAGCTTTGAAAACCATTCCCAGAGAGAAATATAGGTATAGTCTGAGCATTGGTGGTCTCTTTGCCTTGGGAAGGAGTCAGGAGGAGACATTCCTACTTGCAGGGGATGGAGACACACACACATATGCTATTCCTTACTTGGCCTCTTGCTCCTTGCAGGGGACCCTTCCTGTCTGCAGGAGACAGAAAGAAATGGCATTCCTTCTCAAATTAATCTCCTAGCTTGACCTCTTCCTGACTGCAGGGGATAGAGAAAGATGCAATTCCAATGTATTCCCTCCACTGGTCACCTGGCTTGCCTATAAGGAAAGGAGAGAAATGCCATCTTATTGGCTTCTGCCGCCTGAGTCTCCTCACCTGGTCCTAAGGCACTGAGGACTCTTCTCTAAGTGATATCCCTAGGAATGTTGATAAACTATCTGAATTCTTTCCTTAATAACTAATAAGCTCCCACTTAGGCATACTGTGCCTATACCACTGATTCTGAATGTTGAGCTGTCATTATTCATTCAAACTCAGTTTGCCTTCAATGACCAACTCTAAAGCTTCCCATCCTTTCCACTATGTTCTCTGGATTTCTTGTTTCATTGATTACAAAATTGCTTTCATTTTAAATCTTTTCCCTTTTCATTTTTTTTTTGTCTTCTGGCTCTCGTTGAGACCTGTCTTGCTCCTGATAACACAGTCTTTCTTGACTACCTTTTCCAGCACTGGGTGCACATTCACTCATTCCCCCCGACTTGCACTGGTGGAGGTAGGGGGTTGGATGCTCCTTAGTACTCTCGGCTACTTCAAACCCCTCTCTCTACCACTATCTCTCAGTAACTTCTCTTCCTTTGAGGTTCCCTCAATCCATATTTATTACTCATTTAAAATTACGGTAGTTACTGTCTAACAACCTTTAGGATTCTCTGCTTCTTTCCGCACTGCATTTTTTATTGCCTGGCTCACAATCTGTTCTTCCTCCCCAACTCTTACCCTTATACTAGAGGACTTTAACATATGTGATGCTTCCTCAAACACCCTAACCTCTAAGTTCCTTAACGTGCTTGTTTCACATGATTTACTCTTCAGCTATACACAGAGATGGTCGTTACTTTGGGCACCGCCCACAAATATACCACTTTAATATTCATGAATTCTGAAATTCACTTATCTTCTTTGCAACCATTAAGCTAGTTTTATTTGTCCTTACCATGACACTCAATATCTCTGCTTCTCCATTTTTCCCAGGCCATCACTCCTATACTGGGAGTATTCCCATTCCTTCTCCATCTTGACCTGTTGATAAACCAGTTCATCTCTATTCTATCCTCTTCTTTGTATCTTTGACCTTGCTCTGCAAACCCCCAGTCTTGGATTTTCTCAGGATCTGCAACCTTTGTTCCTAGCCATGTTTCTGAATGAAACTAAAGAAAATTATGAAATTGTACTGATTGGGTCCATTGCCAATTTGTGTTACCTCAACTCAATTGGGCTTTCATTGCAGCTAAGCAATCAGTTTATACCTCTCTAATTGACTCACTATCCCATTCACCACACAGGCTCTTCCGAGACTTTTTTATCACTCTTCAAACCTCCATTAGCTCTTCCTTCTCCTGCCCTCTCAGCTAACAACTTTGCCTCATATTTCAAAAATTGAAGCAATTTGCCAAAAGTGTCTTCTTTTCACCTCTTCCTCATTTAACATCTTTCAGATGCCATCTTCAGTATCTCTTCCTTCAACTCTGACTCACATGAAGGAATAGCTCTTCTCTTGGCCAAGGTGAAGCCCTCTACATGCACAAGTGATCCCATTCCATTCCATCTACTCTAGCAGATTTCTCTCTCTATCATCCTCACTATTTCTTCGATCTTTCTCTGCCTGTTGATTCTTTCCTATTGTCTAAAAATGTCTGTCTCTTCCATCCTCCAAACATCTTCACTTAATTGATCCATCCCCAATAGCTATTGTCTTTTACCCCTTCTTCCTTTTTAAGGTTCACTCCTCAAGAAAACCATCTTAACTCTCTGCATTTTGCCTTCTTATTGAAGCATTTAACTGAATGCTTCTTCCTGAAGCATTCATTGCTTTCTCTGATGTTATCAGTGATCTTTTAATTGCCAAATTGAATGACTTTTTCCAAATCTTCATCCTTCTTGACCTCTCTGCAGCCTTTTACACTGTTGATCACTCTCTTCTAAATATTCTCTTCTTCCTAGGTTCCCCTGACACTATTCTCTTCTGGTTCTCCTACCTATTTCCTCAATTGTCTTTGTTGTATCTTTATCTACTTCATGCCATGGGTGTCCCCAGGCCTCTGACTTGGATCTCCCCCCGTGTATTCTGTAATCTAAGAACAATGACCTCCTTACTATTCCTTCTACAAGACACTCCATCTCCCAACTGTACTCACTTTTACTGACTGTTGCCCACGCTTATAATTTTCTCCCTTTTCATTTTCCCTAGCTTTCTTCAAGTTCTTACTAAACTATGACTTGCTACAAAAGGCTTTTCTTACCCCTGCGTAATGCTAATTGTGCCCATCTGCTGACTATCTTCAATTTATCATATTATGTTTGTACAAAGTTGCTTGCATGCTGTCTCCCCCTTAGACCACAAGGACCTTAAGTGAAAGGATTGTCTTTGCCTTTATTTGTATTTTCAGTGCTTTGCACAGTTCCTGGCACATAATAGGCACTCCATAGGTACTTTTTGACCAACTGACTTATTGATAAGGGGAACACTGTTGGAATCAATGGATGGCCTTCCATAGACCGTGGGGCAGCATTCCTTTGGATGAAGAATTTCTGTTGTATTTGAAGTGGAAAGAGCACAGGACTCGATAGAATAATAATAGGGTTTGAGTCTCAGATCTATCACTAGGTATCTGTTTTGGGGCAATCCGTGTCCCCTTGCTGTTCCTCAGTGTCCTTAATTGTAAAATGATGGAGTCTGAGTCAAATGTCAGAGACCTCTAATATTATAACTTTGCAGGTCTAGTCAATCTGCTGCTTAGTTGAGCCTAATTCAGACATGAAGAGAGTACTAAAGTTAGAAAGCTAAACCATTTCAAAGAAGGTTTAAGGTTCTCCCTGGGGAGAGATCTTGCTGAGAGCAGACAATGATTTGGAAGATAAAACAGAGATACTGGGTAAGGGGAAATGATTTCTGACCTGGTCTTGGGAGTTGTCTTTTAACTAAGGAGATGAAACCCAGGAGATACTTATCTTCCTTTCTTGCCAAACCCTTCTGGGAGGGAGGTGTTAAGAAATCATTTCTCATTGGCCTTCCTCGTGTGTATTACTAATCCACTTCTCTATAGCTCACATTTGAAACTGAGAGATTAAAACAAACACTCAGTTCTTTTGTAGAACTGAGACAAGGATTTAGAGAGAACCCCAACCAATGACTCATCAGATTCTGAGCAGCTATTTAAAGGAGAAAAATACTGCTTTACAACTAAAATACCAACCTGTAGTGCCAAGGGGTGTTTTGTGTACAGTGCTATGAATCGGGCTAGTTTTGGGCAACTGAAAAGACTGAACGAAAATATATAAACAAATTCATAGTTAAAAAAACAAAACAAAACAGACTGTAGTGGTTTGCTGCTATTTCCTTCTCTAGATCATTTTACAGATAATGGAACTGAGGAAACTTCTCAAGTCTGGGAAGTAGGTAAAATTCATCTTTGGAGACTCCCTTCTTTTCATTTTTTTTCTTTTTAATGCTTCTTCACTGTTGTATCCCACTCACCTCCATTGCCACAAGAATCTGAGGTTTTCCATGTGTGGCCTGACTGTTGTCATGAGGAGGGTAGCTTCTGGCAAAACAGTGTTATCTAATGTGTGTTCCCTTTCCTGGGAATGGGATGGAGGCTAGATTTTAACAAGAGTCATCTATGTACTTTATAACTCAAAGGAACGGCTACCTAAATGTGGAACTTTGGGCACCGTTACAACTGATTGTATACCAACAAGAGGACAGGGTAAAAGGATTTTCCAGCCCAAGACAACTTAGGTCAGTAGGAAAGATCTATCTCACTGTGGTGAGAGTGGTACATGGTCCAGTGCAAATTATACCAACCCATACCATGCCCTAGTAAGCCAGCAGGGGGTCTTGGGGATGACTGTATCTTTGGTTTTGGCTTTTGCAGCTCTCAGCCCACGGATAGTAAAGGGTTCAGACAACTGATTAGAAGGAGATTACAGGGGACCCTTTGGTAACATTGGGAGCAGGACTCTGTTGCATTACTCATATGTGGTTCCAGATCACAGTCCCAAGGTGAGGAGGTACCTTAGGAGGAGTGGTGACCCTGGTCACAGTTTCTTTT
>JAQQSZ010016113.1:0-11108 GCA_028646595.1 Phalanger gymnotis | reverse complement strand
ATGGAAAAATTTACTTGTCAGGTCTACAGATAATGAAAGAAATTATGACCAAACTGGCGCTAAAGAGCATCACAGGAATTAAAATGGATAATTTTGATCACATGAAGTTAAAAATGTTTTGCACAAATAAAATCAATGCAGCTAAAATTAGAAGGAAAGCAAGCAACTGGGAAAGTAATTTACAACTTTTTTTCTGATAAAGACCTTTTTTCTCAAATATATAGGGAACTAAACCAAATACATAGAAATAAGTGTCAATATCCAATTGATAAATGTTGAAGGGATATAAACAGTTTTCAGAAGAAGAAATGAAAGCTATCAATAGTCACATGAAAAATGCTTTAAATCACTATTGATGGAAAAAAAAATTCAAATTAAAACAATGCTGAGGTACCATCTAACACATCAGATTGGTTCAAATGACAGGAAGAAATATGAATGCTGGAGGGAATGTGGAAAAATAGGAACAGAAATATAATGTCAAAGTTGTGAACTAGCCCAACCATTCTGGAAAACAACTAAGAATCATGCCCAATAAGCTATAAAAATACGCATACCCTTTGACCCAGCAATGCGACGACTAGGTCTGTATCCCAAAGGAATCAAAGGAAAAGGAAAAAGACTCGTGTATAAAAAAATATTTATTTCATTTTTTTCTGTGGTGGCAAAGAATTGGAAATTGAGGGGATACCCATTAATTGGGGACTGGCTGAACAGGTTGTGGTATATACCTATGATGGAATACTATTGTGTCATAAGAAATGGAAACACAATGTTTTCAAAAAACCTGGGAAGACATATATGATTGCTGAAAAATGAAGTGAGCAGGAGATCATTATACATAGAAACTGCAATATTATCGTGATGATCCACTGTGTAAGATTTAGCTATTCTAATCAATACAATGATCCAGGACAATTTCAAAAGACTCGTGATGAAAAATGTTATATACCCCCAGAGAGAGAACTGCTGAATTATGAGTGCATATTGACACATGCTTTTTTCTTCCTTCCTTCCTTCCTTCCTTCCTTCCTTCCTTCCTTCCTTCCTTCCTTCCTTCCTTCCTTTCTCTCTCTCTCTCTCTCTCTCTCTCTCTCTCTCTCTCTCTCTCTCCCTTTTCTTTTCTTTTTTCTTCATGGCTAATATGGAAATGTTTGAGCTTTTCAGTGGTTCCATGAGGGGCTGAAGGTAAACAGAGAATTCCAAACCCAAATTTTAAAAAATGATTCTTTAAAATTAATTAATTAAAAAGAAAAAAGTGAGACTAGAGCACAAATTTTACATATACGTTTAAATATATATGCATTACGGTTTTATTTTTTTTCTGGAAGCTACTTTTTTTGTTCTCTATTCCCAGAAATATCATTTTATGGTATATGTGTCATGAGAGCCACTCAATATCTTGTCATGAAAACTATTTTTATATCATGCCCTTTATAATAGTCACTCATCTCTGCCAAGAAAGCTCAACACATAGTATTGGCATACTATAGTCTATGGGGACAAAGAGTTGCACGCAGCTAAATGACTTAACACTACAAAAGTAGTTAGATTATGTTCCTGGGAAGACATTCATAAAGCCAGAATTCTGTTCTAACATTAGCCTATGCAGTAGTCATGTATTAATGCCATCAGGTTTGCTCTTGTGTTTAATGATTTGAAAGACAGAGACAGAGCTGGATAAATAAAGACAAAGACATAAATAGATAACAAAAATTACCATTTGCAAAAAAGAGACTGGGGAAATAACAATAAATAGAAAGGAAAGAAAAAAAAATACATATGAAATGACTATTGTATATCCAGTTATATATCCCCAAACTATAACTTAAATAAGTGAAGATATAAAAAAGTCAAAATAACTGATGAATAACTAAAATGACCCAGTTTTAGAAAGAATAATTGAACATGCTAAAAAATATACTTACATAAAGGAAAATTCCAAGATTAGATAGATTTACATTGGATTCTGTAAGAGACTAAAAGTAGATATAATCCACTATCCCATGAATGATATAATAATTGTGAAGCACTGAGCATAGTGTCTGGTAAAGTGGAAGTGGTATATAAATATTAGCTACTATTACTGTTGTTATTATTTGCAAAAATAGAAAAATAAGGCATTATTCACATTCCATGAAACAAGCATGGTACTGATTCCCAAACCATGGAGGATTCCCAAACCACCAGGAGAATTGTAGGCCAATATCATTAATGAGAATTTATACAAGAATAAGTATAATGCATATATTATTGACAGAACAACAAAAATTCATTGCAACCAAAAGGACTAGTACCCAGAATGCAAGGATGGTTCAACGCTAGGAAAATATTAGCATAATAGATCACATTTATAGAAAGAATTATGCCAGTGGTAAACAACCCCAAAATTATGAGATGTGTTTGAAACACTCCTCAGAGGCAAATTTAAACTACTGAACACTTATATTGACAGAAAGAACCATATGGTTCCATCAATACATGAAGAAAAGGAATTGAACAAAATATGGCACTTAATTATGTAAAGCTACACATGACTAAAAATTATAGCAACAAAAGTATTTTTCCTTAAAACTAAGCAGTGTTGCATTTTAGAGTGCTGGACCTTTTAACAGGAGACTTGGACTTGAATTTTACTTCAAACACCTCTTATCTAAGTGATTACGAACAAAAGAGAACAGAATTAAAGCCAGAAGAAATCACAAAAAAGCATAACCATTTTGAAAGAAATATGTTAAATTTATTGTATATTTAAAACAGAAAAACAAACTATATGTAATAATGATTTGCAGTTCCATATGGAATCCTCTTTTTAATTAATTTATTTTTAGTTTTCAACATTCACTTTCATAAGATTTTGAGTTTCAAATTTTCTCTCCCTTCCCCAAAATGGCATGCAATATGATATAGGTGCTACTTATGCATTCATATTAAACATATTTTCACAATAATCATGATGTAAAGAAGAATTAGAACTAAAAGGAAGAACCACAAGAAAGAAGAAACAAAAGAAAACAATAAAAGAAAAGGAGAACAAATAATATGCTTCCATCCTCTTTCAGACTCCAAAATTCTTTCTCTGGATATGGATAGCATTTTCCATTGTGAGTCTTTTAGAGTTGTTTTTAGAATCCTCTTTTTCTACTAAAATAAATGAATGTAACTTTAAAAAGAAGAGAAAGAAGACAGTTGACATTCTTTGGTCAAATGATAAGCAGATGAAAAACTTACAGAAATACTTTTGGAATAAGCAGTTATTAATTCCCCAAACAATGGTAAAGGCTAATAAAATATGTGCTATTGGATTTGTCCAAGTAAGCTAAAGTGGACTTCTGAATCACACATATGAAATGTCTAAGATCCAAGTGTAAAATCAACAGGTCTTCAATGAGTGACATCGACAGTCAAAAATGTTTTGACTGAAAAGCATTGAACAAATGTCTTAGGGATTTGTTTATGGAAATAGAAGGGTGTATTATGACAATCCAAGATCAAGACATTAAGATAAGATATTACACATTAGTGTTAAGGAGACCTGACTTAGTATTCAGGGTAGAGTATGAAAATAACTGCATAACATATGACTGCAGGTTGTCAAAATTTGACACCTCTTAGATACTAGCGACATATGATCTGGTAGGTAGAATTATATGTCAGAAGCTATCTTTCATGGACTGACAGATAAATTCCCATGATATGAACGCATGCTTTGTAATATCTTCAATAATTCAAAAAATGCACTAGAACCAGATGTTATCATAGACTTAAACGTTGGCCACCCTGACAGTTTAAAAATCTTAAAAATACTATTTTAAATATATGTTTCCATAAATAATATTAATAATCTCCAAGGTATAAGGAACAAAAAAAACTTTCAAAATATAGAGACCCAGAAATGGAAATCAAAATCATTTAAGAACAAGATGAGGTACATCGTATCACTGTGTCTTGTCTGCTACCGAGATTGTACTTGGGATGCTTTCAGTGAACTCCCCAAAATGAATGTACATCCTAATGCTTTCTGTTCACCTAGAAATAGCAGCTATTTTATACACTTGTGCAATAGTCCATTGGACATTAAATATAAAAGAATAATAGAAAGACAGCAATCTCAGGACTGTTACTATCCAAAAGAGAAGAAAAATGAGATAATGATAATTATTATCATGTTAATAACTATTACTTCCAGTAAAATTTGTATTGCACTTTGAGGTTTTCCAAGCCTTTTATGTGCTTTAAATCAGCTTTTCCTCCCAACAATCCTGTGAGGCCTGTGCTAGTATTATCATCCCCCATTTTGACTATGAGTAAACTGATATTGAGAGATAATAAATTTCTTTCCAAAGATTGCATAGCTTGGGTATATCTAAGACATTTCAACTCAGATCTTCCTACATTGAAATCCAACACTCTAGTCAAATCAGTTTGCTTCACAGATGGGTAAAATGAATTTCAAAATTATTAAGTGATTTGCCTGGTGTAATATGGATAGCAATTAGCTGTTAGGATTTGAACTCAAATCCTCAGACTGAAAATTCAGTGTTCATTCCACTTTACCATACTGTTATACAGGCTCCTGATTTCCTTCCCCAGAACTTCAATAGCAAAGGTCACAACTAGTGACATAGATTGAAACTCTAGGCCATAACAATGATGTTGATACAAGATTTCTTGGTTTCTTACTCCCAAATTTTTTCCATATCCAGCACTTTAGACCTCCAGAACAATGGGATGGCTTGCCAGTAATCCACGGAGTATGAGATCCTGTTTGGAATGTCCCCTTTTATCCAAACAATTTCTGGGTGGGTTCTCCAAAGCTCATCTCTAATACACAGACCTCAGCTGTATTGCTCCATCCCCATTAACCAATGCTTAGAGTCTCATGGATCATTTGTCGAATTCAACTAGCAGCATTTATGAGGTATCAGATCTGTAGCCATTTAGTGCCCAGACTTACAAAAGACACTTAATATTGTCTAATTACTTCATACCATTAGTGATATTTTATCATCAGTAGGCCACTTCTTTCATTGCAATAGAGATTGAGTGAAGTTCAACGAATCCAGGCAGACTTATCACAGAAGTAAGGATGTCTGGCAAACTGACTGCTGCAGTTTTTAATGCTTTTATTTGGCATACATTTAATGTTTTTATTGGCAGAGGTGCTAGAGTCAGGTCAAGTCAACAAGCATTTATTAAAGTTCTACTATATGCCAGGCACTGTGCTTTTAAATATATAATAAATTTAATATGCATCTTTCGAAATGGTCCTATTTGGCTGTGATTATTTGTGGAATGACACAGGAGGTAGGAGGAGCAGCTCATTGCCAAGAAAGGCAAAAAAGAGTCCCTTATCTCAAAAAGTTCAGAATCTATTAACTGATGAAGAGTCAAAAGATCTCATAGGATTAGGAGATTCGACCAAAAGATATCTTCTAGTGAATGTAACCAGCTTTGGCTTATGATCACCAGTACCATTGCCCAGCTAAAAAAACAAGATGAACACCCTAGCTAGACACACAATAGAAGGTATTATACTTTATTGATTGTCTCATCATTCAGTGGAAATAGTTGTATGTGTCTATAAAATTCAATATGTAGTAAACAGGCAGAATAGAGTACCTGGCCTAGAGTCAGAATTCAAAATTAGTCTGTGTGACCTTAGGCAAGTCATTTAAACTGTTTGATCCAGTTTGCTAATCTGTAAAATGTGGATAAAATAATACCTACCTCTCAGAGTTGTTCTGAGGATCAGATGAGACAATAATTGTAAAGCACTTAGCACAGTGCCTGGTACATAGTGACTGCTATATACCTCTTAGTTGTTGTTATCATTGTTACCATTAAAAATAGTGATAGCTAATATATTGATGGATCAAAAATCCATTCTAAGTCCTCAATATACTTTCAGTGTATGTGGAAGGTTCCTTAAAGTGAGAATCTAAAGACATGAACTATAACCTCAGGTTTGTCACTCATTGTTCCTCGCATGAAACATTTTGAGTTCCCTCCATAACCTGATGGTTCTTCTTTGGAAGACTATGTGACTTTGTCTACTCCCTATAAAATGAGAGGTTTGGGATGGATGATCCTTGATTGATTCAAGGATTGATGATCCTTGAAATGCCCTTTCTGCCTCTAGAATTTTATGAGTTCTTGAGATGCCAATGCATGACTGGAGGGTCAAGACTTTTTCAGAATACTTCAAGCTTCAGCATCCCCAGGCTTAATCTAATCCGCCAAACCAGACTGGTCTAGTTTTCTGCAGTCTAGTCTCTCCAGTTCAATATACTGTCTCCCTCTTTCACTCTCAGACAAAAAGAGGAAAGAAGGGAAAGACAAAGAAAAGGCATATACAAGGAGACCAGCATTCAAGATATTTTCTTCGCTACATAACCTCTGGAATCTGTCCTTTCAAATGCTCAATACCTCTAGGAAAACTTTACATTTTTATAGAGTTTTAACAATTCTACAAAACACTTCCGTATTTATTGCTTCATTAGATCATCACAGCAAGCTTATGAAGTAGGGAGGGAAAGCATTACTTTTCTCTCTTAATATCCTACAGAGAGAGAGAGAGAGAGAGAGAGAGAGAGAGAGAGAGAGAGAGAGAGAGAGAGAGAGAAAGTAACAGAAAGAATGGCACTAGATTCCTAAGGTCCCTTTCATCCCCATAAAATTCTATTATTAGATGAGTATATGAATCTGGACTCCTAGTCCACTTTGTCCTCCCTTTTCTTTTTGACCAGACCTGTAATTTCACTGCAGAAGATTGTCATTGAGACCACTCACTTTACCAATGTAGATTGCCACCTCTTCTGTAACTTGTAATCTTTTAGAATTGCCCCCGATGAATGTGTGACTGAAAGATTAAGTGATTTGCCCAGGCGCACAAAGCCCATTTTGTGCCAAAGGCAAACCTTGAATGTAGGGCACAGTTCTCTAAAGTTCCTCTCCATCCTTCACACCACACTGCCAAGATCCCGATCCCCATCATCTGCATTGTCAAGTGAATGACAGAAAAGAACATTATTTCTTCATTAATTTCTTCATTAATTGTTTTTCAAGTGGTATGTGGTGGTTTAATTAGGTTTTATTTACTTTGGAACCAGAACTACATGGGTTTGCAAAAACTTATATTTTCTTATCTTCTTCCCCCTCTTATATTTTTTCTAAAGTCCTTGGCACTTGAGGAAAGCATCATGAAAAATATCCTTGCTCAAAGTGGTCATAGTTAGTCAACAATGATGTAGAACAACATTCAAACGTATTGTTCCTGAATAAATCTTTGTTAAAATAAATATTAGGTCAGATTCCAATGTGAATACAATCAGAATACAAACTAGTCAAAATATAATGTATACATTTTCTGCTATATGCATTTCAAAAAGATATTGATATTCATTATTTCTGGAGTGGATTCACATAAAAATATTTTAACTATTACAATTTGTTGTTATAAACCAAAAGATCCTTCTGACACAGTTATATGATGCTGTATCCTGATAGAACATACCAGTTGTGGAAGGAATTCGTATAAAAATATAAGGAGAGAGAGAATGATTGAAACTTGATAAATTTGAACCTCAGTAAATACAAAAATCAACACACCATAGGAAACAAATGATTGACCAAACCAAATAGTTATATTTAATACCTTGGAATGAGGATCATAAAAGAGTTCCAAAGTCTGAATTTTAACTAGATAGAATTTTCAGTCCTCCACTTAGGTATATTTTTTAAAAAAAATCAACTGTATATGGTGTAGAATACATTACAACTACAGTTTTTGTGGAGAAGATTGAGGATTGTAAAGTGATATATTTGTACAGAGGTGATTATGGAGTTAGTTACAGATTTAGAGCTATAAAAACTTAAAATCTATTGAGTCCAATCTCATAATGCCTCCTTCCTTCCTTGCTTCCTTCCCTCCCCTTTCCACCCCTCTCTTTTCCTCTCTTCCTCTCCCCTTCCCTCCCGTTCTTTCCCCTCTCCTCCCCTTCCTCTCTCTTCCCTCCATCTATCACAAGATTTTCTCTTACCTGTTGAACCACTTTTTCTTAGTCTTCCTGTATCCTCCAAGCTCTAGACTAGACCCTCTGCTCCTCTCCCTCTACACTATCTATTATTTCTATGCAGATGATTCATAGATCTAAATAATCATGTCTAATCTCTCTTCTGAACTTGAGTCTCATGTCAACAACAGATTTTATTTTGGAATCTCAATCTATTAAATTTTACATGTTTGAAACACAATTCATCTTCCTCTGCCTCCCACCCCACACCTTTCCACTTTCTAAATGTTCTTATTACTGTCAAGGGCACTACTATCTTAATCACTCAGGCCTACAACCTTCAGGATATCATTGGCTCTTTACTCTCACTCCCTTAAATCATCTCTCATATTTGTCTCCCCTCTGCTCACAGGACCACCACCCTAGTGCAGACCTTCATTGTTGTATTGTTATTTTTCTTTTTAATAGTATTCCATTTTTCCCCAATTACAGGTCAAGATAATTTTTAGCATTCATATTTACAAGATTTTGAGTTCCAAATTTTTCTCCCTCTTTTCCTGCCCTCACCTCCACACTTCCCCTCTTTCTAAAACAATAGGTAATTTGATATAGGTTATACATGTGCTATCATGTAAAACATTTCTACATTATTCAAAGTGAAAGAAGAAAGAGATAAAAAGGAAAAAATATGAAAAAAATAAAGTAAGTAAAATAAAAGCATGCTTTGATCTGCATTCAAGACCCATTAGTTCTATATCTGGATATGGAAAGCATTTTCCTTCGTGAGTCCTTTGTACTTGTCTTGGGTCATTATGTTGCTGAGAAGAGTTGAGTCATTCATAGTTCATCATCACACAATGTTGCTGATACTGTGTACAATATTTTCCTGGTTCTGCTTATTTTGCTTTGCAACAGTTCATACAAATCTTTTCAGTTTTTTTCTGAAATCTGCCTGTTCATCATTTCTTATTGCACAATAGTATTCTGTTACATTCATATGCCACAGTTTGATCAGCCGTTCCCCAATTGATGAGCATCCCCTCAATTTCCAATATTTTGCCACCATGCAAAGGGCTATTACAAATATTTTTGCACATGTTAACCCTTTCTTCTTATTTATAATCTCTTTGAGATACAGATCTAGTAGTAGTACTCCTGGATCCAAGGGTATGCATGGTTTGGTTGTGCTTTGGCTATAATTCTAAATTGCTCTCCAGAATGGTTGGATCAATTCACAACTCCAGCAACAGTGCATTAATGTCTCAATTTTCCCACATCCTCTCCAACATTTGTCGTTTTCCTTTTTTGTTATATCAGTGTGTCCATAAGGTAAAATGGGCTCCTTAGCACTTAGTTTGGGGGTTGCCCTTGAGGAGTTTGGCTTTTGTTTACCTTGAGTGAAAGTACTTTCAGCTGTTAAGTGCTAAGCCCCAGGCCCAAAGCCCTATCAGGTGTGAAACCTGTGTGGGTGTAGATTGATGACTTAAGAGGGGCCAACTGGGGAACCAATGGTCTCTCGTCTCTGGTCCTTGAGGCGGGGCTTGAGAACACTAGAGGCTCGGCTGTGAGGAGAAAGGAGCTAAGAGAAAACTACAGCTGAAGCTGAAAAAAAAAGCTGAAGTAGGAGACCTGTGTGAACCCAGGAGTGCAAGCAAGGACTTGAGACCAGTAAATATGATTTGGCTAAATACCATCTTGTTTTTCGGTTACTCTTGTGAAGCGGGCCTATTGGGCCTGGGGTCTTTTGGTCAAGATGTCGGAATGGGGAGGCTGGTTTGCAGATCTGTTGCTGTGGGGTCTAAATAAATGTTTTGTTGCTTTCTACTTAGAGAATCTCTCATACCTTGCGATTTCGAACCATTCAAACACATACATGATTATATTTGATATTATAAATTCGGCCTTCCTACTACAATCAGTCAATCTGATAGGTTTGATGTGGTATCTCAGAGTCATTTTAATTTTCATTTCTCTAATAAAAAGTGATTCAGAGCACTTTTTCATATGCCTATAGATAGCTTTGATTTCTTCATCTGAAAATTGCCTCTTCATATCCTTTGACTGTTTATGAATTGAGGAATGGATTGTATTCTTGATAATTTGATTCCATTATCTATGTATTTGAGAGATAAGGCCTTTATCAAAGACACCTGCTATAAAGATTGTTTCCCAGTTTTTGGCTTTCCTTCTAATCTTGGTTGCTTTAGTTTTGTTTGTGCAAAAGTGTTCTTAATTTAATATAACAAATAATCTATTTTATATTTTTAATTCTTTCTATGTCTTGTTTGGTCATGAGCTTTTTGACTGCTTTATATGTTTACTATTGAAATAGTCTGATGGTAAATCCGTCATGTCAAAGAAAGATATATATTTCTTTTTCTTTTTTTAATCCATCACACTTTTTCTCCTTTTAAAAATTTATTTAAAATTTATTTATTTTTAGTTTTTAACATTCATTTCCACAAGAATTTGAATTACAAATTTTCTCCCCATCGCTCTGCTCCCCCCACCCCAAGATGGCCTTCATTCCAATTGCCTCTTTCCCTAGTCTGCCCTACCTTCTATCTCCCCACTCCCTGCCCCCATTCCCTTTTTTCTTACTTTCTTGTAGGGCAAGGTAGATTTCTATACCCCCTTGCTTGTATATCTTATTTCCCAGTTGCAGGTAAAAACAGATTTTAACATTTATTTTTAGAACTTTGAGTTCCAAATTCTCTCCCTTCTTCCCTCCCCATCCACTCTCCTTGAGAAGGCAAGCAATTCAATACAGGTTATACTCACATTGCTATGCAAAACGCTTCCATAATAGTCATGCTGTGAAAGACTAATGACATTATTCTATTTTCTCCTTTGATGTTGTCCCTTTTCAAAAGTCTTTGCTTCTGACTACCCCCTTGTAGTAGGAAGGCCAAATTTATGATCTCAAAAAGGATCATATATACATTTGAATGGATCAAAATCACAAGGTATATAGAATTCTCTAAGTAGATAGCATCAAGACATTTATTTTTTTTTTAAATTTATTTTTGACATGTTTGGTTTTCAGCATTGATTTTCACAGGCGTTTGAATTACAAATTTTCTCCCCATTTCC
>JAQQSZ010016112.1:0-11108 GCA_028646595.1 Phalanger gymnotis | reverse complement strand
TTCTATTAAGTTTCCCATAAGCTTTCAGAAATGTACAAGAAGGAAATACTCCTTGAATACATCATTGTTGAAGAGCTTGCCTATGCTATGAACCAGGTTCTCATTTTAAGCTACTTATCTATTTGGTTGTATCAGCTCTATATGGAGAACAGCAGGTTTCATGTGGAAAATATGTTACTTGAAACAAGATGTCAAGCAGTATAATTTTTCCCTGAACCATTTCATTTTTAAATCTAAACTCTCAAAGTATAATGAACCTTTCTTATGATATAGACCCATTGTTTCCTCATACATTTCCTTCCTGGGTCACAGTTCTACTTCTTTTCTCTCTTGCAGGATGGATTGCTTAGATTCTATCTTATGTATCTCTTAACACCACTCTGGTATTAACTTTCAAAGTTGATACTAGTCATCCATTCAGTACCTACCATAAAACCATGACCCCCCTTATTTGACAGAAATTACTAGGAAAACTGATCATGTTTGGTAGACAATATTTAGATCGGCATTTGTTTCCACAATTAGTACCAAATGGATTCTCAGCCTACTGATAAAAAAAAAAAACCAAAACATCCACACAATGGGGTGAGATCGGGAGAATGAAAGGAGGTGCCTTTCACAATTATAAGTAGGAGAATTCTAAACCAAAGGATAGAGGTACAAAATTAAAATGCATGAGTACAAACAAAACCAAAACAAACTAGAGTGGGAAAAATAGTTTAATCAAACAACAGAATAAAATCTGCTCTAGGAAACTCACACAAAAATATGAGACTAAGAACGCCTAGCTAAATGTTCAAAAGATATCAGCCTTTAGAATTAATGACCTTCAGAATTAAGAAATGCAATTAACAAACAAAATGTTACAGGAAATAACTAAGAGAAATGAACATCTAACAATACTGGTCTCACCTCACACTAAATTGGCAAACGTGGAAAAAAAATCCAGCAATGTACTTTTAAGACAGGAGCTCTTAACGCATACTGGTGCTTGAGCTTTGCACTGGTCCAATCATTACAACAGTTTGGAATTTTCAAGAAAAATCACTAAACTATTTGAACTCTTTGACCCAACTATCTGTCTACTACCCATTTCCACAAAATATATTTATAATATAAGGAGAATTTTATACAGAAAAATCTCTTACTAAGTATACCTATGAGTCAACTTAGAATACAAAGGTTTCCTGTTATGGTTTTGACACATCTGGAGATACTGCCAGAAAAGCTGGCTCAGTCTTCATCAATGTAAGTTCCTTGTTTTTTCTCTAAAAGTTCTCTATCAAACATTTGTCTTTCCCTAGAGCTTCTATCCAAAATGAGGCCCTCGGTGCGATTTATGCTTACAAGCAAAGAAATTTACATAAATGCTTTAGTAAACAAAGCCAAGCCACTGCAGAGCTCTCACTAAAATGTCAAATCAAAATATATTGTCTATTGTTTCAATAAAAACCTAAGGTTGGACAGCCCTGGTCTACTACAAGTCATGTAACAAAATGAGGTCAAAGACGGGTTGAGAAGAGGGAGAGCCCCATTACTACTAATGGCACTTTTTGTAGAAGAAATTAGAAATTTGAGTTACTGAGAGAAACTAGGGAAGATTTGTATGAACTTATGTAGAGTGAAGAAAGCACAATCAAGAGATGTATTTTCTAGAAAGAAAAATACTAACTGCCTGTTTGCCCTGCATTATGCTGAGGCCTGTGGAGATCTGGTGGCTGGAAGATGCCTGTCTACTTGGGGCTATGGTAAAGCATGTGGTGGTTCTTGGGTCTGGAGTCTGCTGGTTCTCCTAGCTCTTCTAAGGCACATGAGGTCCTGATGCTGGGGTTTGCCTGCTCCACTGCACTACAAATATTCTATTCTTACATTTTTTTCATTATTCGAGGACAAAAAGTTTAAACAAGTAGCAATTTCTCATTCTGTAAATATGTTATGTAGATTTGGTGTTGAAGGAACATGGTATATCTACCAAAACTAAAGGGGGGATAAGTGCTAAATCTAGTACTTAGATCACTACCAAATCAACTTACCAACAGCTCTATCCTAGGATGATCTTCCCCAAGACCTTGCAACCTTTTCACTTGGTGTTGAGCCCTTCCCTGGGATCCCTATTTATTGATGGGCCCCAATGTGGCTTCTCATTTCACTCCCATCCAATTCAAATCTGTTTCCAGATTGCTCTACTAAACCTATCTCCACCGCACAGTTTTCCTCCTTTTCCAGCTCTCCTGTATGTTTTTGTCTTTTCTCTGCCAGAATTAGAAAAGCTCTTTCAGAGTAGGGTTTTTCTTATTTTCTTATATTTTTATCCATACTGGTCAACATAGTTCCTGGATCATAATAAGAACTTAATAAAATGTTGACTCACTCACTCACCCACATGATCTAGCTATGCAGTTAAACCATTCATCTTGAATGTCATCTTTAATATCATCCCTGTGTTTGGAAATTTCTGTTGCTTTAATTTTGATGCAATTATCAGCTAAAATATGAAGATGGTCATTACTTTGCTAAGGTATTGGAGAAGAATGAAATAACTTATAGAAAAATATTGATCTTTTTTTCTAGGAATATTGAGGAAATGTACAAGTTGCCAAAGTAATATTGAGTCTAGTTTATACCAATTCCATTTCCAAACATAACATTTGGTATTTGTACCTGGGGAAATGATAAACTGCTGCTGTCATTGCCCTTACTCTGAAACGTGAAATATGCAACATTAAAAAAAATCATAATACCCTTTCCAAAGTAAAATAAAATACTAGAGGTTTTCCCTTCAATAGGAAAAAAGACATCTGCTTTTTAGACTACTCTCCATATGTTGATATTCTTTAACTATGTCAAATATTAGTGTGACCTTAGGACCAGAATGTATTCTCCACACTATTCTATTTATCATTGTGTATTTGTTATCATTGGTGATCTAGTATTTCCATGGTCAATATAGGATGTCAAAAATAAATCACTGAGACATGCCATATTTACTTGGATGAAGGGAGGGAAGGATAAGATGTTAACATTAGGGATAGGGGTTTTCAGCATAATGTAGGAGAAAAGTTTTGGTTAGCTTAATCACAGTGCCATGGTTCAGGATGAATATGGAACATTGAAAATAGAGCAAATACAAAGTATAATCAGAATATTCAACCTGAGAACAGCAATAACCAAAGAAATATAGAATAGTGTCCTCTTAGCCATATTCAGAGTATGTGGATAGGGTAAATATATCCAGGATACCTACCTATCTGGGGCACATTCTATTTGAATAAAGAATACAACTAAAGATTTTACTGTCAAAAGATCAGTGATGTCAAAAAATTACAGATGGGGAGCTAGCTAACGGGGACAATTTAAATAGTCTGTTTCATATTTATTATTTATTTTGACATTGTTTTCCTCTTAAATTGCATTCTGTCCTTTCCTCCCTTCCTGCACTCACTGAGATGGCAAGAAAAATTATATCAATTAATTGTACATGTAAATTGGTGCAAAATATTTCCATAGTAGACATATTATAAAAAATGAAAAAAAAGGGAATTGAGAAAATTATACTTTCATTTGCACCCAGAGTTCATCAGTTCTCTCTTTGGAGGTGGGTAGCATTTTTTCATTATGAGTCATTTGGAACTGAATCATATCAATATAAGGATTGAGCAGTCAAGTCTTTCATAGTTGATCATTATTACATCATTGTTGCTACTGTGAATAATGGTTCCCTGGGTTTTCTCACTTTAATTTGCATCAGTTCATATAGGTCTTGCCATGTTGTTTGTTTGTTTTTTTCTGAACACCCTCCCCCAATCATTTCTTATGTCACAATATAGCACACCATCAAAATCATATGCCACAACTTGTTCAGCCATTCCCCAATTGACTAAGATCCCTTCATTTTCCAATTCTTTGCCTCCACAAAAAGAGAAGCTATATTTTGTATATATATATATCCTTTTCCTCTTTTATCTCTTTGGATTAAAGACCTACTAGTGGTATTACAGCATTAAAGGGTATGGAGAGTTTTATAATCCTTTGGGCATAGCTCCAAATTGATCTCCAGAATGGTTGAACCAGTTCACAATTCTGCCAACTGTTTATTAATGTACCTGTTTTTCCTCATGCCCTCCATCAACCAGGGACAAATCTGTGCTCTATTTTGCCATCCCTTTCATATCTTTTATTCGCTTTCCATCTTATTTACTCATTGGGTAAGATACATTCCTACGAGCAACTGAGTGTGTGTGTGTGTATGTATATGTATATGTATGTATATATATATATATATATATGTATATATATATATATCCTTCCTTCCTTGAATCACTTGAGAGTGAAGTTGAAGCATTATCAACCCCTGCTCCCCTAATTTCTTTCTTGTAAGCCTCTTTTATGGGAGAAAATTTCCCTCATTCTACCTTTCCCTTCCCCCTTCTCTCAGTTCATCCCTATGTTTTCACCCCTTCATTTTTTTGGGAGGGATAACATCCCAACATAATTAACTCACACTCATGCCCTTTGTCCATGTGGACTCTTTCTAACTGCCCTAATAATGATAAACATCTTAGGAGTCATCTGTATCATCTTCCCATATAGAAATGTAAATGGTTTATTTTTATTGAGCTTCTTATGTTTATTCTTCCATTTTTGCCTTTTGATACTTCTCTTGAGCCTTGTATTTGAATGTTAAAATTTCTATTAAGCTCTGGTCTTTTCATCAGGAATGTTTGAAAGTTTATCTCATCAAATATCCATTTTTTCTCCTAAAGGATTATGCTCAATTTTTCTGGGTAGGCTATTCTAGGTTTTAACAGTGGCTCTTTTCCCTTTCATAATATCATACCCCAAGCACTCCACACTTTTTAGGTGGAAGGTATTGAATCTTGCATGATCCTGACTGTGATTTCATGATATTTGAATGGATTCTTTCTGGCTGCCTGCAATAATTTCTCCTTGACCTGGGACCTCTGTAGTTTCATTTTTCAAGAGCTTACTTGAAAGAACTGCTGTAGTGGTAGAGAAGTAGGAGAAAGGTGGAATTATTAAATATAAAACAAAAAATCCACATGTTTCCTCCATGTATTAAAGTAAGGCCTCCTGGCCTTAATAATGGGAATTTTCAATTTTATTCTCATCCATAATAATTTGTATATACTCAGGGCACAACCCAGGCTACCTTAGAAGAAACATATTCATATAATTCAGCAATTTAATTCTACATGCCCTTGCAGGGGTAAATCCAAATAAGGTCTGAAAAAAATGTGATCAACAATCTATGTGGACATGTTGTATCAAAGCCATAACTAGTAGAGACCATAGCTGTGTGTGACAAATCAAGTTGAGAAGAAAGAATGTTATGAATTTTGTCTACAGAGCAGTTTAGTCACATTTTCAGTAGGGTGGATAAAATAATACCCCAGAGGCCTAGCTGCATACAGGTAGAGTTGGGACAAAATGAGGCCACACGTAGGAGCTCAGATGATAGCCCCATTAAGTCAGTAGTTAGCCCAGAAGAGAACAGCTAGTCTCTTACCCCCTGAGAGAGTCCTATCCCTCACCCACCATGGGGGATGAGAGGGAAAAACTATTCTGGCTATGTATCCCAAAAGATATGCAGGATAGTAACAGGATCTTATGATTGTAGCCTGGAGTGACTGCACCATGTTCAGAAAACCATGAAGTATGGTGATGGTTGTTGCTCAAGGAGGGATGAGACTTCTCTCAACCTTAAGGAGACATTTTAAAACTGTTTTTTGTGTCATGAATGGTTTGACCATCTGGTGATTCTTGCGGAACCCCTCTCAGACTATTTTTTGAATGCGTCAGATAAAATACATTAAATTACAAATTAAATATATGTATGTATATATGTGTGTGCATATACAAATATATATGTATATATACATAAGTAAGTGCATATAGATACACAGACGTCTGTATCTATTTATCTACATACACACATGTGTTTGTGTTTGTGTGTATGTGGGTGTATTATGAATATGCATGAATTCATGGACTATAAGTTAAGAACACTTATTCCAGAGAAAGCGGGTCCCTCCCAGGTCAGTGCCTTGGCTCGATTTCCCTTCATCCCCAGGCTAAGTATAGCTCTGCTTCATGCTGAAGGACAGCAGAACTAGTACTTTTCTGCCTGGCCAGTTAGATGAGCTTTGCTAAATTAGACTGGTCTGAATGCTTGGTCTAGGACAATTTAACCTATCTCGTGTAGATGTAGGTTTAAAACGGGTGAAAAAAATATCACTGGAGAAAAGTACCTATAAAATACAGTAAAGGTATAAAATGAAACCTGTTCACTTAATCTGTCTTCAGTCTCTGCCACTATAGCTCAAAGTCATGATATTCTTGCCCAAGACAATTGATCAGAACAGCATGTCTTTTCTTTTCACCTTTTAAGTCCCAAGTCCTTCTACTACTATTCAATCAGCTGTCATTGTGCTCAGAAAACCAGGCTTCGGTTTATCATTTGAGGGGAGAAAATTGGCTTCTGTACTCTTTCAGTGATTATGGTACAATTCATTTCTGAAATGGCCTGTATTCAGAGAAAACAGAGGCACCTAGGCAAGTGAAATAAATAAATGACAAGAAAGATCTCCAGGTGGGAAGAATATGTAATGTTTTACCACTTCTACCACTAATGCTAGAGTTGCAATGATTTCAGAACTCGTCTTCTTTTTGCTTTCAAAGAGAAAAAATAGCTTTTCCTTTCTTTGATACAATTTTCTTTTTGTTTCTTTCTTTTCTTCCTGGGCCACAATAACTCTCTCTCTCTCTCTCTCTCTCTCTCTCTCTCTCTCTCTCTCTCTCACTCATTCTGTGTGTGTATATCTTTCTTTGTCTCTCTGTCTCTGTTTCTTTGTCTTAGAGATTGTAGTGCATATCAAAATTTAGATTTTCATGTAGAGAGTTACAGGTTTGTTATATAACAGTGAACCATAGAATAACTGAGTATCATTGAAAGAACGTAAGAGAGACACATGGTTAGCAGAGGCAGATTGCAACATATTACAAATGAGGAACTGCAATTACATTGGAAAATGTCATCAGAGAAATGCATGATCACCCTCATTACCCCAAGACCTCTCCCCCTGCAAAAAAAAGTGTTAGTCATTAAGCAAGAATGCAAGATATCCAATGCATAAACTCAACACTTCCCTGTTACCAACCTAATATCAAGAAAAGCCATATTTTGCTGCTATTGTATCACATTTGTGTCATGTTCCTGAAGTACAGCTATTGCTTAAAAAATATTTTGCACTTAATAGATGCTTGTTGACCAACTGATTATAAGTGGTTTTGTTCTCAGACCCAGTAACTCAGTTATTCCTCAGTGTAAAAGAAAAGCAAGTGTTTGTTAGGGAATGCTAAGGTTATTCTCCCTCCCTAAATAAGAGAAGTCACAGGCAACAAACATATCTAATAAGTGTATTGAAATGAAATGAGATTCTAGAGGTTAGATTGATAATTGTATTTCCCTTGACAGAAAGTAGGAAAATTTATAATAATTTTTAAAAAGCTATAATACAGTAAATCCTCAACTTTTGTAGGAGTTATATTGCTAGAAATTGGCATAAAAGCAAAGAAGACTGATGTTGATATATTGAATGTACGAGAAATGGGGGATTGGGTTCCTGTGACTACCAAAAGCTGTAATCTTTTGTGGGATATTGCTGAAAATGCATTTTTTGCAGAAAATTCTTTATAACAAAACATTAATTCTTATAATATGCACTTTTCCTAAAACAGTAGTCATGAAATAACCATAAAATGCAGTACACAAAATAAAACTGGTAACATGAAAATGAGGTTACTAACAGAATTAAGCAAATACTAAATGCACAAATATTGAAGACTGACTGCACTTACTTTTACTCAGTTATTTAGAAGTGCTTACGTGAAATTTTTCATTTTTCCAAGTGTAACCTGGGTTTTTCTGGGCATGCCCATATCACTTAAGGTAGAAATGTCCTCAGGTCCATTTGGACCATGTCCAGGTTGCCCAGCATAGAAGCTACTGTGATTCTCCGTCATGTGGGTGGGTGTGCCCTCCTTTGACTGGTTGAATAACTGAACTTGAAAGACTTTCTGTTGCTCTTTCTGGCTTCCACTCTTTCCTATGTTCTTCTTCCTGTACCCAGAATATGAAGATCCCAGTTCAACCACAATGTAGGCATCATCAACCGAACCAGAACTTATTCTCACTTTTACCTTTGCTCCAAGATATGGGTCTGGGGTCTCTGTTCTGTGTTGTTGTCCTCAGTTTCTAGGTGCTGGGGCAATATCCCTGAGACTGGGGATTTTAGCCATGGTGACCGCAGAGCTAAGATTGCAGATGGGATAGTGCATCTAGTCAGCATGACAGGAAATCCCTGCCCTGAGAAGACAGGGACTAGATCTAGAATGGGGTTTGGGATTTAGAACAACTAAGACAGGAACCTAATAATCCCCCCTCCATCCCTAGAGACTGAGGTGGTGTTGTGGTGGGGAAAGGAGATTATGCTTTTCATATGTTGAGGAAGTAAATTTGTATGTTTGTGATTACATCTTCTGAAGTAAATATTTCTATGAATAGCTAAAAGGATGTATCTAAATCAAACTAGGATGTAGTGAACTATCCCTATAGTTGGGGGAACACCACTATTGGGGATGAGATACAGTTTCAGGAAGCCTAGACTCTCCAAATCCCCAAGGGTAACAGAGGACCCTGGGGATGGTGTGAAATATAGTATACCTGGCCACTGAGGCAGCAAGGACCAGGGTAATTAATGTTTCACAAGGATTTCTCAGTCATTTCTGATGGTACTGTCTAAAATCAATCCTCTCAACCTCTCTTCTCTTCCTAGCTTCCCCATTATTATTAAGGACGCCAACACTCTCCCAGTAATTCAGGCTCACAATTAGTATTCCTTACTTAAACTCATCACACATCCAATTTGTTGCCAAATATTCTTTTTTTTTTTTTGCAGGGGGGAAGGCAGGGCAATTGGGATTAAGTGACTTGCCCAAGGTCACACAGCTAGTAAGTGTGTCAAGTGTCTGAGTTCAAATTTGAACTCAAGTCCTCCTGACTGCAGGGCCCGTGCTCTACTCACTGCACCACCTAGCTGCCAAATATTCTTGTTACTACCTTCAAAATATCACTCACATATGTTCTCTTCTTTCTACTCACACATCTAACATACTGTCACAGGCCCCCATTACCTCAGGCCTGGCCTAGGGAAATAGCCTTCTGATTGATCCCTTTGCCTCATTTGTCTCTCCACAACAACCCATCCCATATTCAGCTGTTGAAGTGATCTTCCTAAGTCATAAGTCTAACCATGTCAATAGTTTCCTGTATAAATATAAAATATATGATATAATAAATATAAAATAAAATATTAAAATGTCAGTTTGGCTTTTATATCCCTTATAATCTGGCCCCTTCCTAAAGATCTTACAATCTATCCTTTTCCCACCTCTCTAGTTTTGTCATTCTTTACTACCCCTTATATACTCTATGATCCAGTGACATTGGCAGAGTCATTGTTCCTTGAACGCAACACTTTGTACCTTTTCTCTGGTTGTCCTTCATGCCTATAATGCTCTCTTTTCCCTCCATTTTCTGGATTCCTTGGCTTCTTTCAAGAGTCAGCTCAAATCCTACCTTCTCAAAAAATCCTTTTCTCTGTCCATCCCTTCTCACAATACAAATAGTGCTACTGCCATTCCTCTGAGATTACCTCCCACATACGCTGAATAGTTCTTGTATTATCTTAGTTGATAGCATGTTGTCTCCCCCATTAGAATATGAGCTCCTTGAGATCAGACACCAATGCCTTTAAAACAAAAACAATAAACAAAACAAAACAAACAAACAAAACCTTTTTTGTCTTTCTTTGTATCCCAGCACTTGGCACAGTGCCTAGCACAGGGTGTTTAACATATGTTTGTTGACTGTCTGACAGTACTCCAATGATTTATGATTTCATCTCCTTAAAGAACTCTCAATGTGTTGACTCATGTGGCCTCTGGAATGAAAGGTACTAGATTCAAATCCTACTTGTGACTTAGTGACCTTAGAAAATGATGATGACCATGATAACACCTTTTATGTGGCATTTTAAGATTTCCAAAACATTGTATACATTATGGCCTTTGATTTGATCTTATCATATCCTCTCAACAACCTTGTGAGGCATGTGATATTATTATATCCTTTTTACATATGAAGAAATGGAGGCTGAAAAAGTGACCTGCCTAGGATCACACAGCAAAGGAAGTATTTGAAGAAGGAGCTAAAATCAAAGCCTCTTGACTCCAAGCCCGGCCATACTTCTGCACCATTTAATTGTCTCATTTAATGTCCCTAATCCTTAATCTCCTTATCTTTAAAGTGAGGGCATTGGGATAGATCTATGAGGCTATGATCCTATGAACCCCATATTATCAACATAGATCTGTCTATGACAGTGAATATTTGAAGTACTTGAAAGTTGCCTAGAGAAAAGAATAGTCAAGTATCTTACCCAGGGTTATATAGTTATTGCAAAAGGCACATTTGAATCCATCTCTTCCTGATTCTAAGCCCAGCATTCTAAACACTGTGATATATTGCCTTCCCATAGTACTTTCTCATATCTCAATACTATGAAAATGCTTAAATTAAACAAATGCTAACAAAACTTATGGTGATAATTATTGAATTCATGGCAGAAAGGCATGGAGAGTATCTTTGTCTACTTGCGGGTAATGATATTAATTCACTATATAATAAATACATAAAATTTAAAATAAAATAATTAATAACTTAATAGTATTAGCCTTCAAGGTTCTCAAAGGATTTTTCTCATAGAAAACCATTGAATTAATGTTCTGGTATTTCATTTTTTTTGGTATTTTACAGTAGTGGGGAATGAACTTACTGAAGTCAAAACAGCAGGTCAGACCTTCAGAGCAAATCATGGTTGAAATACTGTGAATAGCCTCTGCACTTCCAACTGGGGTAAGATGAGAAGACCCAGTTTTTAATAAACAAACAAATGAACCAATAAATCAATTAATCAATAAATAACTTGACATAACATACTGCAAAGATCTTTCTCTGACTTTTTTTT
>JAQQSZ010016111.1:0-11108 GCA_028646595.1 Phalanger gymnotis | reverse complement strand
GGGAGGGCAGATGGGGATGAAGGTAATCAAAAACAAACACTTTTGAAAAGGGGAAAAGGTTAAGGGAGGAAATTCAATAAAGGGGGATTGGTTAGGAAGAAGCAAAATATAGTTAGTCTTTCACAACATGAGTATTGTGGAAGGGTTATACATGATGATATGCATGTGGCCAATGTTGAATTTCTTGACTTCTTAGGGAGGGTGGATGGGAAGGGAAGAGGGGAGAGAATTTGGAACTCAGGGTTTTAAAAAAATAGATGTTCAAAAGTAAAAAAGTTTTTTTTATGCAACTAGAAAATAAGAGGCACAGGCAATGGAGCGTAGAGATTTATCTTGCCCTACAAGAAAGGAAGGGAAAGTGGGAGGGGAGGGGAGTCGGGTGATGGACGGGAGGGCTGACTAGGGAACAGGGCAACCAGAGTGTATGCCATCTTGGAGTGGGGGGCGGGTGGAAGTGGGGAGAAAATTTGTAATTCAAACTCCTGTGAAAATTAATGCTGAAAAAGAAACATATAAAAAATAAAAAAAAATCAAAATAAAAGAGAGAAAGAACAGATCAATAAATTGGGCATACAGGTACAAAAACTAGAAAAAGAATGAAAACTCCCAAATAAAAACCACAAAATTTGAAGTACTTAAAAAAATGTATGTTTCAAGTTCACCCCCATTGTAGAAAGTGTTTCATTCTATCTTAGGTAGATAATATTTATTATTTAGTAAAAGCTACATTTATCCCTATGCTTTCTAGTGTTTTTAATAGGAATAGGTATATTATTTTCTCAAAAGCTATTTCTACATCTGTTGGCATAATGTTATGAATTTTATTGTTTTGTTATTGATATAATTAATTATGCTTAGAAGATTCCTAATACTGAACCAGCCCTACGTTTCTCATATAAAGCCCACTTGGTCATTGTATATTATTTTTGTGATATATGGCTATAATTTTTTTCCTAGTATGTTAATATTTCCCATTGATATTCATCAAAGAAATTGAATGGTAGTTTTCTTTTCTTTTTTTTTCTCTTCCTGGTTTAGTTATCAAAAATATATATGTGTCATAAGAGGAATTTGATAGGATTCCATCCTCACCTATTTTTTTCCAAATATTTTCTTTGGTACTGGGAACAATTGTTCCTTATGTGATTGGTAGAATTTACTTGTAAATTCTGCCACTCACGAGAATTTTTTTTTTCCCTGAGGGAGTCCATTTATGGCTTTTTCAGTTTCTTTTTCTAAGTTAGAGTCATTTACTGGTAAGTGACTAAAATAACATGACATTTTATTTAGTTATTTATTTATTAGCGATGCATCCACTCTTTTAAAAAATTGATCCATTTTCCTTCTTTTATTAAATGAAATTAACCAATGCTTTGACTATTTTATTGGCTTTCTCATAAAATCAGTGTCCACTTTTATTAATTGTTTCAATTGTTTTTCAATTTTATTACTCTCCTTTGCAATTCAGGATTTCATTTCTGGCATCTAGTTGTACATTCTTAATATATTCTTTTTCTACCTTTCCCACCCTGTGGTTGCACATGCAATTATTTATTTTTTTCTTTCTTTTATTGATGTACACATTTGGAAATGGAACTTTTTCCCTAAGTACTATTTTGGCTGCATCCCAAAAATTTTGGTACGTTGTGTCTTACTTTTCATTTAATTTAATGAAATTATTGATTGTTTCTATGATTCATTTAAATTCACTCATTTTAAAATGAGATAATTTAGTTTCCATTAAATTTTTGAACTATACTTCCATAGATTTTTTTTTTCTTATTCTGTCTTTTAACAATTTTTAATTTATGGAACAAAACAAGCATTTATAAATATAGTATAATGAAATGGATGATTGTACATGAAACTGCAAATCTATTCCCCAAATTTTCTATTCCTTTCAGTTATACAGCTATTTTTTTTTCCTTTTTTACTTCACATCATCGACCTGGCTACGATTAGACACAAATAGGTGTATTTGTGAGATGCACCAGAGAGAGGAGAGAGAGAGAGAGAGAGAGAGAGAGGGAGATATGTATGTAAATATGTAAAATTGTTCTATAAATATTTATCTGTTCTTTCTCTGGATGAAGATAGTGTCCTTCTTCTTGCATCCTTTATATTTAATTTGGGTATCTATAATAGCCAAAGTAATTTACTCACCAAAGTCATTTTTAAAATAATATTGCTGTTGCTATGTACAACGTTCTCTTGGTTTGGCTCATTTTGCTCTTCATTATTTTGTGCAAGTCTTTCCATGTTTGTTTGTTTCTTTGTTTGTTTTTGTAAAATCATTCAGCTCATCATTTTGATACGGTAGTATTCTATCACATTCATGTACCACAAATTGTTTAGCTATTCCTCAATCGATGTACATCCATGAAATTTACAGTTCTTTGCCACCATAATGAGGGCTGCTATAAAGATTCTGGAACATATAAGTTTTTTCCCTTTTCCCCTAATTATCTTCAGAATTACACCGAGTAGTGGTATTGCTGGATGAAAGGGTATAGGTAGTTTAATATCTCTTTGATCATAATCCAGATTGCTCTCCAAAATGTTTGGGCTATTTAACATTTCTACCAAGAAAGAATTAGTGTCCCAATTTTTCCACATCTTCACAAACATTTGTCACTCTTCTCTTCTATCCTTTTAGCCAATATGAAAAGTGCAAAAATAATCTCGAGATTAATTTAATGCACATTTCTCTAATCAACAATGATTGAGAGCAGGTTTATATGACTATGAATTGTTTTGATTTCTTCATTTGAAAATAGCCTGCTTATATCCTTTGACTATATATATATATATATATGTATATATATGTATATTTACCTATGAGATGCTTATCTTATAAACTATCTATAAATCCCCACCCACCCCCAATATTCTGCATTCCTTCTAATCTTCACTATATTCATTTTAATGAGATTAAAATTATCTATTTTATACCTAATTTTGCCATCTGTCTCTTGCTTATTCATGTTCTTGTATTTTCTTGTAAAATCTCTCTTTATAGCTAGGCCATATCAATTTTGACCTTATCTTGGTAAATTGTGTGAGATATTGGTCTATGCCATGTTTCTACTACACTGTTTTCTAGTTCTCCCAACAATTTTTGCCAAATAATGATTTCTTATGCCGAAATCTTAACTCTTTTTGCTTGCCAAATACAAGTTTATTGCATTATTTGCTTTTGTAAAATTTGTGTCTACTTGATTCTATTAATCTAGCCTTCTATTTCTTAGCCAATACCAGATTTTTTTTTATAAATACTGCCTTATAATATTGGCTAAGATCAAATAATGGCAAACTTATTTTCTTTACACTTTTAAAAATAATTTCCTTGGATATTCTTGAGTTTTTTCTGATTATAATTTTAACTGATTCAACTAACTTTTTAAAATTGTATTTGGCATTTTCAAAGAATATCATCATATCTTCTGCAAAAAGATAGTTTTTCCATGTCATTTGCTGTTATGATTCCTTCAATCTATTTTTCTTCTCATTACTATTGCTAGGCATCCCCTTTTCACAAATGGTCTTACTGAGAAGGTCTCTAGTTTATTGCCATTACAAACAGTGGTTACTTGTTATGTTAGATATTTTTTTTATCAATTTAAAGAAAAATTCATTTGTACCAATATTTTTAAGTGTTCTCATAAAAAATGAGTGTTGAACTTTATTAATTTTTTTTCTTTATCTACTAATATACTTGTCCATGTGGCTTTTAAATTATTGATGTAATCAATCATGTTAATAGTTTTCCTTATGTTAAGCCATGTCTGCATTCCTAGTGTAAATCCTACAACCTTTTGTTGAATGTAATTTTTATTCCATTATTATCTGTAAAGTGTGTATTTACTATTTCTGCTTTTCTGTAGTTGTTGGTGAGATTTTTATATCCTAATAATTCATTGATTTATTTGAAGGCACCATGTAAAGCTGATACAAAGTTGGATTTCTTTATATTTCCACTCAGTTTTCTCCAGATATCTGTCATATCTGAGTCCACTAATTTCCTCAAGTTTTTAATTATTTATTTCATACTTTTTTTGATTTATCTAGCTTTGATAGGGAAAAGTTGACTGGCCCCAATACTATAGTTTTACTGTCTACTTCTTCCTGTAATTCATTTAGCTATTCTTTTAAGAATATGAATTGTCTTCCACTTGGTACATAAATGTTTAATACTGATATTACTTCATTATCTGTGGGTTACTTTTAATTAGATATAATTTTCCTCCATCACCCCTTTTTGCACTTCTGTTTTCAGATGTAGTTCTTTTCACTTAGTGTGATCTGGAAAGAGATGTGGTCACTGCTCTCCTTTCCTGAGCTCTGATCCTTACCCAGCAAAGGCCTTGTGGATTACATTTGCTACTAACCCTCAGGGCCCCTGTTCCCTTGAGGCTAGAATAAATGATGATCTTCAGGGCCCCGGCTCTTACCGAAAGTTCCTCTCTATCCTTGATCTGTGAGCCAGAAAAGCACATAGGTATTGCTGTTACTAAATAGTAACTGGTCATGTGTCTAATTCTAGCACAGAACTCCCTTGTAACTTGTATCTTACCTCTTTGCAGTGGAATGATTAGAGGTTGGCTGAATATTTCCTCTACTTGCTTTATTTTCTGTTTTATTCTATTCTATTTATTTTTATACTCATAAAACCTATCTTTAATGGGGTAAACCTAACTCCTTCTCTTGGGTAGGCAAAATTCTTCCATATTATAACAAAAAGAAAAATGTCCAATTTTTATAGCATAATATTTCTTCCTTCAGGAAGGGAATATAATATTCTATGCACAACACATCACTCTGCCAAGAAAAAACACTCAAACTTTCCAACACAACTTCATAGCATCTCAGATTTGCACTGAGATTCAAGAAATATGTCACCTTAATCATTCTTGCAATAAAATTTCTATTTTAAAACACAAGTCAATTGCATATCCGCTCTTTACTTGTAAAACTCCAATGAACAGGAATCATTATTTCCTAAGGAATACCATTTCACCTTTGGACAGCTCTAATAGTTTAAATGTTTTTCCTTAAACCAAACTCAAATTTTCCTTTTTGCAATTTCCACTCAACTTCAATTAAGTGGGACCAGCACTTCATGATGGTACACTATACAGAAAAATTTTAAAAGCTTTCCACAGGTATTGAAAATCCTCAGTAGAGAATGAATTAGACAAAATGGACACTAGCCTGAAAATTGCCTCAGATTTCTAGCCCAGCATTACACCAGTTCAGATGGTGTTATGCTATGTGCAAGAACAAAGCAGATTTTTGGCATCCCTTCATCAAGGTTTTGTACTGATGTCTCCTTAACTTAATTTCTAACTAAAGAAGAAAATGTTTGCAGAGAATTCTAAACTGAAAATATAAGCAGAATTCATTTATGTAACTGATATACTTTCTTTTAAATAGCATTGCAAACTTCAGAAAGTTGTTTGCATGTAATTGCCATTACATGACAGTTTCTTTCATTGCTTAATACTCTTATTCCATGTTCATTTATCTCCACCTTCCTGGTATAATTCATGTTGTATGCTCATATAGTATTATATATATATATATATATATATATATATCATATATAGAGATACAGATAGACAGAGATCTGCATTTATATAAATATTTAGAAATACATGTCTATATAGATAGATACATCTAGATAGATAGATCTATAGATAAACATATCTATAGATACACATAGGTAGATCTATGTGTCTATCAAACTATATAATCTGTTTGCCTGTATGTCTGTATATCTGTGTCTGTGTATTTATGTATCTGTATTTATGTCTGTGTCTGTGTATTTATGTATGTGTATGTATATGCATGTACATGCATATGTATATGTGTATATCAGATGTTACCTTAGACAAGTAACTTGACCCTGTATGTCTCAGTTTCCTTATTTGTAAATCAGCTGGAGAAGGAAATGGGAAACCATTCCTCTATCTTTGCCAACAAAAGCCTAAACAGGATCAAAAAGAGTCAGACATTACTGAAAAATGACTGAACAACAATTTTTCCTTGTGTTCTTTGGCCCAGGTCCAATGAAATTCTCCCATAATTCATATTTCTTCCTTTGGCAACAAATAATTAAAGAGTATTTTGACCTATTTCTTTATGAAAATTTTCAAATACTTACTAGCAGGTTTTATTTCCAAGTATATTGCATATGAGTAAATATACCCAGTTAACATATACTTTGATAATATAAAACGTATTAAAGAAAAATTATTAGGAGGGAATATACAATGTAAAATGCATCCTACATTTATGAATGCAGCCTTTGCTTAAAGATATAACAGGCATAATCTGTTTCAATTATTTCACAATTTTCTAATTAATGTTTGACAAAACTTTTTGATCATCAATTAAACAATTAATAAACATTCATTAAATGGCTATTATTAGGGGAAGCAGAGTCAAGATGGCAGAGTAAAAGCAGGAAATCACCTTAGCTGTCCCCCAAATCACTCCAAATAGCATTAAACATGACTCAAAACAAATTCTAGAGCAGCAAAGTAGAACCCACAAAAAAAGATGCAGTGAAACAAATTTCCAGCCTAAGAGAACTTTGAAGGTTGGCAGGAAAGATTAGGGTGAAAGAAGAGAGCAGGCCAGTGCATGGCAGGGCCCAGTTACTAGAAGCAGGTCGCTGGGAAATTGAATCAATTACATCAGTGGTGGTTTACAGGACCTCTCAGCCCATAGAAACCAAAGATGACCTAGAAGATAAGTGTGAAAGGTCTGTCGCACCTAGGTGACAATGCAGTACAGTCCAGTACAGGTAGCACCAACATGTCCCTGGCCAGAGCAAACAAGAAATAGGCCTTGAGAGAGATAATCATCATCAGCAGCAGCAGTAGCTGCTGCTTCTGAAGCTCTTAGACCACAGACAATAAGGGGAGTTGAATGACTGGTCAAAAGATTAAACAACAGACCCAAAAACATACTGAAAAGTATACTGAAGAAAACAACACCTTAAAAATAGACAAACTCAAATGGCAGAAGAGCTCCAAAAAGCCAATGAGGAGCAGAATGCCTTGAAAAGCAGAATTAGCCAAATGGAAAAGGAGGTCCAAAAGACCACTGAAGAAAATACTAGCTTAAAAATTAGATTGGAGCAAGTGGAAGCTAGTGACTTGATGAGAAATCAAGATATTATAGAACAGAACCAAAGGAATGAAAAAATGGAAGACAATGTGAAATATCTCATTGGAAAAACCACTGACCTGGAAAAAAGATCCAGGAGAAACAATTTAAAAATTATTGGACTACCTGAAAGCCATGATCAAAAAACTAAGCCATGTTCAAAAACAAAAACAAAAAAGTTTTTGCATGCAACTAGGAAATAAGATACACAGGCAATGGGGCATAGAAATTTATCTTGCCCTACAAGAAAGTAAGGGAAAACAGGATGGGAGGGGAGTGGGGTGACAGAAGGGAGGGCTGACTGGGGAACAGAGCAACCAGAATACATACCATCTAGGAGTGGAGGGGGGTAAAAATGGGAAGAAAATTTGTAATTCAAACTGTTGTGAAAATCAATGCTGAAAACTAAATATATTAAATAAAGAATTTACAAATCAAAACAAAAAAAGATTAAACGGCAGGACCCAATTGCCTTGACCATACTCAGATCCAAGAAACAGTCTTAGAAGACAGTCACATGGTGGGGAGAAGCACTATCATAGCTGAGCTTGTGGCCACAGTGGAGGGGGGACCCTCCTTAGAGTTCCAGGGTGGAAAAGAGTATCCATAGTCACTCAAAGACCAGAACACAGGCCAGGAGAGGAGCAAATGCCTCTACTTGAATCATATCCTTTTGGAGGAACTGAAAACTTATAGGTCACTAGAAGTATCTGTGAGAAGAGGTGCACAAGATCCCTAAAGCTTGGGACAGTGGGCCCTCCACCCTGGAAGCAGACCCTTACTTTAACAAGTCAAATAATAAACAATGGCAGGAAAAACCTCTGACTATAGAAAGTTACAATGGTGACAAGAAAGATCAAAACACCCAGTCAGAAGAAGAATACAAAAGCAAAGCTCCTACATCAAAAGCCTCCAAGAAAAATATGAATTTGCCTTACACCAAAAAAAGAGCACAAAAAACATTTTGAAAATCAAGTACGAGAAGTAGAGGAAAAATTGGGAAGAGATATAAGAATGTTGCAAGAAAATCATGAAAAAACAAATCAACAGCTGGCTAAAGGAGATACAAAAAATACTGAAGAAAATAAGACCCTAAAAAGTAGACTAGGCGAAATGGAAAAAGAGGTCCAAAAAGTCAATGTCTTAAAAAGCAGAATTGGCCAAAAGGAAAAGGAGGTTTAAAGGCTATCTGAAAAAAAAAATTCCTCAAATGTGAAGATGGAAGAAATGGTAACTAGTGACTTTATGAGTAATCAAGAAACAATCAAACAAAACCAAAAGAATGAAAAAATAGAACAAAAATTGAAACATCTCATTGGAAGAATGATTGACCTGGAAAATAGATCCAAGAGAGAAAATTTTAAAATTATTGGAACACCTGATAAAAATTCCTAGACATCATCTTTCAAGAAATTATTAAAGAAAACTTCCTGATATTCTAGAACCAGTGGGCAAAATAGAAATTGAAAGAATTCACTGATCACCTCCTTAAAGACATCACAAAATGAAAACTGCCAGGAATATCATAATAAAATTCCAGAGTTCCCAGATTAAGAAAAAATATTGCAAGCAGCCAGAAAGAAACAATCAGAGATAACCCAAAATTGAGCAGCTTCTGTTTTGCAGCTTGAAGGATAAGTAGGCTTAGAATATGACATTCTGAAGGGCAAAGGAGTTACATACCCAGCAAAACTGAGCATAATCGTTCAGTGTAACAAATGAATATTCAATGAGATAGAGGACATTCAAGCATTCTTGATGAAGAGACCATAGCTGAATAGAAAATTTGACTTTCAAGTACAAGAGAAACATAAAAAGGTAAACAAGAAAGAATAATTGTAATGGACTTAATAAGTCCAAACTGTTTACATTCCTACATATGAAGATGATATTGGAACCTCATGACTTTTCTCCTTATTAGGGTAGGTAGAAGGAGTATATATAGACAGAGGTCACAAGTGTAAGTTGAATATGAAGGGATGATATCTAAAAAACAAAATTAAAGAGTAAGAGAAGAAGGTACTGAAAGAAAGAAAAAGGGAGAAGCAGAGTGGGGTAAATTATCTCACATAAACAAGGCAAGAAAAAGGTTTTACAGTGAAGGGGAAAAGGAGAGTAGGCAAGGTGAAGTGAGTGAACCTTCTCTCATCAGAACTGGCTCAAAGAGAGAGTAAATTATACACTCAATTGGATACAGAAATCTATTTTCCCTTATAAGAAATTAGGAGGGGAAGTAGATGAGAGAAGGAGGTAGGGTACTAGAAGTTAGGGCAGATTGGGGGAGGGGATATCAGAACCAAACATTTTTGAGGAGGGACAAGGTGAAAGGAGAGAGAATTGAATAAATGGATGGCAATAGAATTGAGTCAAATACAGTTAGCAATAGTAACTGGGAAAAAAATAAGCAAATTTCTGTAATAAAAGCTTCATTTCCCAAACATATAGAGAATTGAGTCAAAATTATAAAAAAAAATAAGAGTTAATCTCAAATTGATAAATAATATGATCAGTTTTCCAGGCACCATAAAACAGACAGAACAGGATAAAGTACCATAAGATTCGAAAACTAGGAAGTGATGAGTTTATAAAGAGCTATCAACACCAGAATATTTGTATTTAATTCTTCAGGTAATAAGGAGCCAAATTTGTTTATTTAAAAGGGGTGTTGTGGTCATGTCTGTAAATTAGGAAAATATATTTGACAGCTAAATTGATGATATACCATAGTAGAGAGAGACTTCAGTGGAGACCAAGAACCAAGCTATGAGGTGATAAGGGTCAGCCATTTGGATTGAGATTGTGTCTCAGTAAAGGAAGAGGCACATATAAGAGATGTTAGAAAAATAGAATGGACAGGAGTTGATAACAAATTGATCATGGGGAGATAAGAATATGAGGAGTCATTACTAAGTTGTGAGCCTGAGTGAATAGGACTACAGTTATGTGATTCACAAATACTGGAAAATTAGGAAGAAGACAGATCATGAAAAGAAAACCTGAGTTCCATTTTGGACATGCTGAATGCAATATGTTTTTTGGATACTGATATTCAAGAGGTAGTTTAAATGTAACCCTGGAGGTTAGAAAGAAGTTTCTCTTGGCTAAGTGGACCAGATAATCATCAAAACAGAGGTGATAATTTCTTGAAGTTACTGTGATAAGAGAGCCTTGGAGGATACTCACAGTTAGTGAGCATCCTGTGGATATGGATACACACACACACACACACACACACACACACACGCACGCACACACACACGTATATGCATACATGTGTAAAGCTAATGAAGAAAATATATTATTTCATGAATTCTTCGAATGAGCCATTTTCAATTTCCACTGAATTGATATATTCAATTTAATTCAAAAGAATCAAAACTTATGCACCTAAAATGCGTTAGACACTATATGCTACAGTTGTATGCAAATTACTTAATTTTCATTTTGTGACAGTAATGACCCTGCAGATGTAGTTCTGCTGATAATAAGCTCAATCAGAATATCTGACTTTGGCAAGATGCAAGTCAATTGAGTTTAGTTATCCAACAATTAAATGCTAGATTTTGCATCTCTGTACTGAGTTTTTTTTAGTGTTCATAATTCTATGGTTTTACAAAAAATGAGTCTTACTCCAAAGAAATTATCAAAGGGATTAGCTCATAATGAAGACACATCAATTTCTGTTAGAGATATGTCAAGGGATGTGTAAGGAAGTCAATATTTTTTTTCTTTGGTGACTCATTTTTTATATTTTAATTAGGTAAATGATTTAAAAGGTAACAACAAGGGATGGAGCCAAGATGGTCACATGCAAACAGCATCTTACTAGTGCTCTCTCACAAGTTTTGTCAGATTCTGATAAAAAAGTGAATTTGAGCAGATTTGAGACAGTTAGAAACCACGAGCAGTCTGAGTGGGTCAAATTTCCCAGCCAG
>JAQQSZ010016110.1:0-11109 GCA_028646595.1 Phalanger gymnotis | reverse complement strand
ATTCTGTTTCGTCTTTCTCATGAGTCATGAGAAAATGTATAAATTAATTCAATGCCTAGTTATACCTGGAAGTTGTATGGCACTCCATGCCTTCTTGGGGAGGGAGGGGGGGGAGGCAGGGAAGAAAATCTGGAACCCAAAATTATGTAGAACTGTTTGTTGCAATCTAAAAATTAAAAAAAAAAAAAGAAATACATCTAGCTTATCATCATTACATGTAATGTTTGCTGATTGTTTTGGTTAGACACTACTTATGATTTTAAGGAATACTCCATTTATTCCTATGCTTTGTAGTGTTTTTAATAGGAATGGGTGTTGTATTTTGTCAGAAGATTTTTCTACAACTATTGAGATAATTATATAGTTTCTGCTAGTTTTGTTGTTGATATAGTCAATTATGCTGATAGTTTCCTAATATCGAACCAGCCTTGCATTCCTGGAATAAATTCTACCTGGTCATATTGTATTATTCTCATGAAAAGTTGCTGTTATCTTTTTGCTAATATTTTGTTTAAAATTTTTGCATCACTATTCATTAGGCACATTGATACATAATTTTCTTTCTCTGTTTTGACTCTTCCTTGTTTAGGCATTAGTACCATATTTGTGTCATAAAAAGAATTTGGTTGAACTTCTCCTATTTTCCCAAATAATCTATGAAGTATGGGAATTTATTGTTCTTTAAATGTTTGGTAGAATTCACATGTAAATCCATCTAGCCCTGGAGATTTTTTTTTTCTAGGAAGTTCACTGATTACTTATTCAATTTCTTTTTTCTGAGATGTGTTTTTTTGGTATTTTACTTCCTCTTCTGTTAATCTGTTAATTGGTCAAAATGATTCCTAATGTTTTAATTTCTTCTTCATTGGAGGTGAATTAATCCTTTTCATTTTTGATACTGGTAATTTCCTTTTCTTCTTTCTTTTTTTTAATCAAATTGACCAAAGGTTTATAAATTTTATTGTTTTTTATCATAAAACCAGCTCTTAATTTTGTTAGTTCAATAATTCTCTTGATTTCAATTGTATTAATCTCTCCTTTTGTTTTCAGTATTTCTAATGTGGTACTTAATTGAAGATTTTCAATTCGTTCTTTTTCTAGCTTTTCCAGTTGCATGTCCAATTCATTGATCTCATTTATTTCTATTTTATTCATGTAAGCATTCAGAATTATAAAACTTCCTCTAAGAACTGCTTTTGTTGCATCTCATAGATTTTGTTATGTTTTCTCATTATTGTCATTCTCTTCAATGAAATTATTGGTTGTTTCTATGATTTGTTCTTTAACCCATTCATTTTTTTTTGTATTTGATTATTTAGTTTCCAATTATTTCTCAGTCTATCTTTCCATGGTCCTTTATTACAAATAATTTTATTGCATCATGATCTGAAAGGGATGCATTTACTATTTTGCCTTTCTGCACTGGATTGTGAGGCTTTTATGCCCCAGTAGATGGTCAATTTTTGTGTACATGCCATGTACCACTGAGAAAAAAGTATATTCCTTTCTGTCCCCATTCACTTTTCTCCAGAGGTCTATCATATCTACCTTTTCTAACATTGCTTTCACCTCCTTAAGTTCTCTCTTGTTTATTTTGAGGTTACATTCATCAAGTTCTGATAGGGGAAGTTTAAAGTTCCCTAGTAATATAGTTTTGCTGTCTGTTTCTTCCTGTTACTCCCTTAATTCTGCTCTAAGAATTTGGATGCTATATCACTTGGTGCATATATGTGAAGTAATGATATTGCTTCACTGTCTATGGTGCCTTTTAGCATGATATAGTTTCCTTCCTTATCTATTTTAATTAGATGTATTTTTGCTTCTGCTTAGTCTGATATTAGGATTGCAACCCTGGCTTTATTTTCTTGAGCTAAAGCATAATATATTCTACTCCATCCTTTTACATTTACTCTATATGTATCCCCCCTTTTCAAATGTATTTCTTTTAAACAACATATTGTAAGATATTTTTTAATCCATTCTGCTATCTGCCTAAGTTTTGTGAGAGAGTTCATCCCATTCACATTCACAGTTATGATTACCATCTGTGTCTTTTTTCCAGCCCCCATTTATGTTTTTATTTCTCCCTTCTCCCTTCCCCTCCTCAAAGACATTTTGCTTTTGACCACCACCTCCTTCCATATTTCCTCCCTTTCAGCCCCTCTCCCTTATCTTACCTTTTTCCCCTTGCTGCTTCTTCCCTCCCTTCTAACCAACCACCTCTCTCCCTTGTATTTCCCCTTTCCCCTCCTGCTGCCTATAGGACAAGTTTGATTTGTATACTTATCAGAGTATGTTTTTTTTTTCCCTCCTTGAACCAAATCTGATGAGAGGAAAGCTCAAACACTCCTCTTCTGTCTCCCTTCTTATCCTCTAGTATAATACATTTTTGTACCTCTTCATGTGATATAATTTCCCTTTTTCTACCTCTTCCTTACCATTTCTCTCATTACAATCCCTCTTCATCCCTTAATTAAGTTGTTTTTCATCACATCAGTTGATTTATGCTCCCATCCTCTGTCTATGTATATCCCTTTTAAATTTCAAAATAAAGATAAAATTCTCAAAACTTGTTAAGTATTATCCTCCTATGTATTGATGTAAAAAGTTTGCCCTCATTGGATGACCTGTTTAATTTTTATTTTCTTTTTCTGTTAACCTTTTTATACCTCTTTTGAGTCTTGTATTTGAAGATTAATTTTTCCATTGAGCTCTGGCCTTTTCATCAGGAAGGTATGGAAGTCCCTTATTTCATTGAATATTCATCTCCTTGTCTGAAAGATTATGCTCAGTTATGCTGGATAGTTCATCTCTGGTTGTAGTCCAAGCTCCTTTACTTTACAGAATATCATATTCCAATTCCTCCGATCTTTTAATGTAGAAGGTGCCAGGTCTTGTGTGATCCTGGTCATAATTTCACAATATTTACATTGTTTCTTTCTGGCTGCTTGCAGTATTTTCTCCTTGACCTGATAATTCTGGGATTTGGCTACAATATTCCTTGGAGTTTTCAATTTGGAATCTCTTTCATGAGGTGATCAGTAGATTCTACATGACTATTTTACCCTCTGGTTCTAGGACCTCAAGACTATTTTTTCTTAATGATTTCTTGGAAGATACTGTCGAAGATCTTTTTTCATCATGGCTTTCTGGTAGACCAATAATTCTTGGATTTTCTCTCCTGGATCTATTTTCCAGGTCAGTTTTTTTTTCCATTGAGATATTTTGTGTTTTCTTCTATTTTTTCATTCTTTAAATGTTGTTTGACTGATTCTTGATGTCTCATAGAGTCATTAGCTTCTACTTGCCCTATTCTAATTTTTCACAAATTATTTTCTTCAGCATCTCTCTTTCCATTTGTCCAATTTTACTTTTACTTTTGCTTTTCAAGAATTTATTTTATCCTGTTAGATTCTGTAATTCTTCTCTTACCTCTGTAATTTGTCTTTTAAAATCCTCTTTGAGCTCCCCCAGGAACGCTTTTGTAACAACAATGTTGCTAGCAGCAACTGTGGATGTATAAGGCCAACATCAGCATACAGAAGGGCTACCAGCACAGGTTCTTTGATCTGCTTTTCTAAAGAAAGCCACTTTAAGGGGTTAACAATCTCATTTTAATTATATATATATATGTATGTATGTATGTATGTATCCTTCACTTAGTTTGTGGTGGGGAAAGCCAGCACCCTGAACTTCAGAGCACATGCAAATAGAAATTACAAACAGAGACAATGTAAACAGAGCAAACACATATAGTTATCATCAGACAGGCCTCTAGCTGTCTGACCAATGAATGAAATAGTTGCCAGAGAGAGAGTCACCAACATCTGGATTTTCAAAGCCAGGGGCTCCAGCAGCTACCCAGAGTCTCGTCTGGTCAAATCACAGGACACTCTTCCAGTGAGTGAGAGCCGCAAACACAATGCTAACCTCTGAGTTTATATACTTTGTTCAGCATCAAAGGGTGTCACAACCATGGGACTCAAACCTATATAAACTGGGCTTTCTTTTTTCTCAAGCAGGTCATCAGACTCCTTATTTAATCAAGGAAAGAAAGGCCAGATTCATCAAAGCACTTGATTACCTCAGTGCTCCAAAAGAGAAAACAGCAAAAAAGTTCCCACCCTAATTACCGTTACACGTTTTTGGGCTTAAGAAGAGAGCATATTCCCTTTTGAGGTTTCACATGTGGGTATAATGTCAATGCTGTCCTCTTCTGAATTTGTATTTTGATTTTCTCTGTCCCCATAAGATTTAATGGTGTTTTTTTCTTTTCTAGCTTGTTTCTTCATGGTAGTTGCCTTTTTCCTCGCTTTCTAAGTGGATTTCTGCTTCTGGGACCCATGGGGCTCTGTCCCAAACTTCTTGCGTTGGGAGCTATGGGCCTGGTTTTGTGTACTGTGGCCTCTGGTTTTGTCAGCTAGAAGCTACATACTGCTGCAGCTCACTTGATGCTGAGATCAAGCTAGCTAGTGTGTGCCAAGGATCGAGGCCCAGTGAAGTCTTTTTGAGTTTCCCCAGGAGGTCACAGTGTGAGGTGTGGAGGAGGGGTGGTCTGACTGCAGTAAGTCTCCTCTTCCCCTAGGGCTGTACTATATAGCATGGGTGGTCTCACCCATAGGTCTGCACTGGTGTCTGCCAATTCCTCTGTTCCAGGGTTTCTTCTAAGGCAGTATTCTCTGGATTTATTCAAGGGAGGGACTAGAACTCTTAGAGTTCACTGAGTCATCATGACTCCCAAAAGTTCAAGAAGATGAGTTTCAAACCTTTAGACTATGGGTTGATAGCCTCCAGGAGTAGCTGTTGCTGAGACCCAGACACCGCTTCTGTCTCAGCTAGCTCCAACAGACTCCCATCCTGTGAGAGGCCTGGGGATCACCACTGCAGCTGGAAGTGTGGGTGTGCTTCCGTTCTAGTATTGTGCTGCAGGGTGGTTCCATGTGCCCAGAACTCGCGCGGCCTGGTACAACAGATCCCTCTCTTTCTGGAGTCTCCTGGCTTGGAAATCTGCCACAATCTGTCTCCTAGTGGATTCTACCTCTCTCAAAACTGTTCAGATTCACTTCTCAGGAAATATCTGAAAGAACTTGAGAGAGCTTAGGCATGTCCCTGTTTTCACTCCTCCATCTTTGCTCCCCCCTCAAGAATCACAATCTCCTTCTGAAGATTTGTCCCAACCTCCCACTATTCTTAGGCTACAGACTATGTCCCAGGAGCTATACTCTGGACTTTTACAAGTATTGTCTCATTTGATCCTCATGACAATCTTTGCAAGGTTGTTGCTCCTATGAACTACATTTTCTTGCTCAGGTAGAGATTAAGTGACTTGTCTGGGGTTACACAGCTAGTAAATGTCTGAGGCTGGAGTTGAACTCAAATCATCCTTACTTAAGGTCTAATGCTCTGTCCACAGTGCCACTGTAAATGGCAGCAGAGACACATAACAGTTTTTTTTTTGCTTCTGTGCCCTATTATTTGAATCAATATTGTCTTATGATTTAGATTCCTGTTAAGCAGTTATTATACTTTACACTTTATAAACATTCATCGCAATATAGAATGACTTTCCTAAAATTGCTATGGAACATATTTTTCCAATGGAACTAATCATTAGATATCTGATTAAACATTGCAAGAATATAATCAGCCAGAACCCTCAAAAATTAATATATGCCAACTTGGCTATTTTTTCAATGCATATAGAGAACATCCATTAACATTATTGGAACTGGAGAAACAGACATTTTGTGAAGGAAAACAAAGCTGTTCTAATGTATCTTCTGATTGTTTCTCTTATTTTGTAGGCAGAGACTTAATTGTGTATTTCCAAAAATACATCATTCTTTTTTTAAGGAGAGTATTTCAAGTAATAATAAACTTGTTTTCAGTCACTCAGTTGTTCAGCCATTTTTGACTTTTTGTGACCCCATGAATCAGACTGTCCACGGGGCTTTCTCACCAAAGATATGGGAGTGGTTTGACATTTATTTATCTGGTGGATTAAGGCAAATAGAGTTTAAATGACTTGCTCGAGATCACACAGATAGTAAGTATCTAAGGCCAGATTTGAATTCAGGTCTTGCTGATTCCAGGACAAACATTCTCTTCCTGAGCCATCTAGATGCCCCAATCATAAATATAAATTCATATAAAGTGAAATAAAGGAATTCTGGTTACTATAAATGTAAGCAACTTGATATTTTTATACTTCTTTAAGTCTATGTTCTCAGCAAGGTGGGCATTCTCTCCTGCCACACACATCTCAGTCTGCCCTTAGTTTCTTGTCCTGTACTACTCTTATCTTTGCTCTCCCAAGTTTTCCACTGGGCCCTTCCACTATATCTTTTGTTATTGCATTGATACCAACATGGAGACATAGTTATGTAGTTCAGTACTGTGCTTTAGTTAATAACGTACCAAAGATGTGACATTTCTGAAAATGTATTATATACATTTAAATTTTGGACTTCATAGTCTGGAAATGTGCAAAGTTTTTAACTCATTTCGAATTGCTTGATATCTGACAGGGTTCTTCCAAGACCAAATCATAGATCCATTAATGATAGAATGGTATTTCATGCCAAATGGTTCAGTATATATTGTGAAAGGTATTTTAAATTTTCCTTTTTATCATTAACTCCCCAAACCTTTAATAGGAGTAATCAGAATCACTTAGGCAGATTTTCTTGCTCTCCCTTTCTCTGTCTCTCTGTCTCTTTCTCTCTATCTCTGTCTCTCTCTGTTTCTTTCAGTCTCTCAGTCTCTCTCTCTCTCTCTCTCTCTCTCTCTCTCTCTCTCTCTCTCTTTCTCTGAAGCTATTGTAGTATCCTCTAACCTAATAGATTTTTGAGATCCAAGACCACACATATCCACATATCCAAACTTTGCTTCTACGATCATTGCCACTGCCACCATAACTCACAACAAATACAAGGTATATGCTTCATCAAAGCATTATAGCTTCTCAAGCTTTAAAACATAACACCCAACTGGGTAAAGAGTATAAAACCATTTGGAGTATGGAATTGGGAATGGTGGGGTCAGATCCAAGGAGATTAGCAACAATGTAGTCAAGCAGAACAAATGAAAAGTCCAACTGGAATATTATTTCTACCACTGCCTCTATGAGGAATTAGAATAAAATAAGAATAAGTATTAGAGACCACACTTCCATAGTGTTTTAAAGCTTTCTGAATGCCAAGTGTAATTAATGAACAAGAAATGTACAAAATTGCAATTAAGGCACAATTTTGAAATCTAAGAAGCCCCTTTAAGGTTAGATGGTAGACTCCTCATATGCCCTTTTACCAATGTTCCCTTTACTATGAATAACCCCCCACCCTGAAAAGTAAAGTATCAACTTCCTTTCACAGATGATACCTTTGAGATTTCCAAAACATTTTTTTTTTTACCTCTAGAGACTAGGAAGATGGCATACAGAAAAACACTACTGAAAATATATGTCCACAAAAATACACTCTGTATTAATGAAGGTACGTTGTGTGAGTTGAAAAGCCTTGCTTCAGGATACCACAAAGTAACATTTTATTGTCACTCTCCTTGCAAATCTACTTTCTCTATCCTTAGAGGATTTTATGAATACCATTCCTGTCATTAGAAGGGAGCTCCAACTTCCTTTATGCTGTTGTCTCTCTTCGCAGTGGCTCAAATGTATAACAATCCAAAAGTATGGAAACTTTTTTTTCTTTCTATGATTGAAAATATATTACTAGTTTTTCATTTTAAAATGAAACAAATATTACTCATGTGGTACCCAGTGATAAAATTTAAACTCTAGCTTAGTAACCAGGGACCATTTATCTTATCTTTGTAATGATATTATAGAATCTGTTGTCCTGCCTCATAAATATTACATGAGGAGAGAGAGCTCTTAAGCAACCTGTGCTTTCAATAGTTTCTCTCTTTTAAATACCATATCTCAAAGACACTCAGAGTAGAAAAAAGATATGATCTTAACTCCTAACTGCTTGAAAATGTTGGTAGTGGTGGCAATGGTATGTATGAAGCAGCTATGTGACCTATATGATAGGCCTTGAGTCAGGAAGACCTGAATTCCTATCTGACCTCAGGCAGTAGCTGTGTGACCCCAGGAAAGTCATATGCCCTTTGTCTCAGTTTCATCACAGGTAAAAATGAGGATAATAATAGCAACTGACCAGGGTTGTTGTAAGGATAAAATTAGATATTTTTGTAAAACATTTTACAAATCTGAAAGCTCTATGTAAATGCTAATTGCTATTCCTGATCAGAGGGGTGGTAGTAATATCAGGGAGGAGCTATAATTTTGCTAATTTAGAGGCTTTCTTAATTTAGTGTCAATTAAGCCATCACTTATTCCTTTTCCACCTTTGCCCCAAATTTACAAAAATATACTTTTAATCCCAGAAAGGGGCTGAAGGTGAAGACCACTGGCTTATTTGCTAACTATTCTGCTACAAAAATCTCACTGATAAAGATGAATTACATGATTATGGGATGAGAACAGAAAGTCAGCCCTTATTTGCTCCAAGTGCATGTGTGGTTAATTCCATTTAACAAACATTAACTAAGTCCCTATTATGTTCAACAAGTTGCTCTGGATATAAAGATATGAACACAAAACACAAAACCAAAAATAGGCCCTGCCTTCGATATCACTTAGGTGGGAGGAGTGGAAGGTAGTGGTGGCATACAACATATATAGAGTTAGAATAAATATATACAAAGCAATACAAAGTCATTTCAGGAGTAGAGATCCATCACAACTGAGGGTGGTGATTAGGTCTTGCATCAAGAAAGTTTTGGGGATGAAAAAGCTCTTTGCCTGAGCTCTGAAAGAAAGAGAGGATTCATTCGTTTATTCCTTCATTCCATTAGCATTTATTAAGTGCTTACTATGTGATAGGCAATGTGCCATCTAACGGAAATGCAAAAAGTGAAATAAAAATCTCCATGCACATTGAAAATTTATATTCTATCATGAGTCAACCACATATGCACAAAGGAATAAAGCAAATATATATATATATGTGTATTGTATATATGTATGTATTTACATGTATTGTGTATATATATATACACATGCATGCATACACATATACATACATACCCAAATAATTGTAAGGGGAAGGCTTTTGAAACTCAGGGGTGAGAAAGAGATTAACCTTTAGAAATTGACACTCTAGGAGATGAAGTTGGGGATTATAAGAGGCAGAGGTAAATGTGATGAGGTAGAGGAGATGAGGCACAGCAGTTTAGTCACGGAGTAAAACCTGTGAAGAGACTTGGTGACAGGAAATGGGATACAGAATTTGAGGAAGAGCAAGGAGACAGTTCAACTAAAATAAGAATTTATGTTACATGAAAAGACATGTGATCAACACAGAAAGATTGGTGGAAGCCAGATTGTGAAAAGTTTTTAATATAAGCCAAAGAAGTTTTCATTTCATACTAGAGAAAAAAACTGGTAGGCCCTGAAGAATTTTTGGTATGGAGGTGAAATGGTGATAACTATGCTAGGGAAGATTATTTCAGTCAATGTTGAAAGGATTTCGAAGGAGGGACTAAAAGTTGGGAGGGAGAAAATTAAGAGGGTATTAAAATCACCCTGATGATGAGGGCATAAAATAGGGTGGTGGCCATATGAGTAGATAGAAGATAAATGTGAGAGATGTGGAAATAACACCTTAACTTCTGTCTCAATTCTTTTTTATGAACTTTTTTATCTATCTATCTATCTATCTATCTATCTATCTATCTATCTATCTATCTATTCTATCTGTTATTGATTTTTTTATTTAATTTATTTAATATATTTAGTTTTCAGCATTGATTTTCACAAGAGTATGAATTACAAATTTTCTCCCCATTTCTACCCTCTCACCCACTCCAAGATGGCGTATAATCTGGTTGCCCCATTCCCCAGTCAGCCCTCTCATCTGTCACCTCTCATCCCCCTTTCCCTTCTCTTGCAGGGCAAGATAAATTTCTATGCCCTATTGCCAGTGTATCTTATTTCCTAGTTGCATGCAAAAACTTTTGTTGTTGTTGTTGTTTTTGAACATCTGTTTTTAAAACTTTAAGTTCCAAATTCTCTCCCCTCTTCCCTCCCCACCCACCCTCCCTAAGAATGCAAGCAATTCAACATAGGCCACATGCATATCATTATGTAAAACCCTTCCACAATACTCATGTTGTGAAAGATTAACTATGTTTTGCTCCTTCCTACCCTATCCCCCTTTATTGAATTTTCTCCCTTGACCCTGTCCCTTTTTGAAAGTGTTTATTTTTGATTACCTCCTCCTCCCATCTGCCCTTCTTTCTATTATCCTCCCTTTTTAATCTTCTTCCTCCTTCTTTCCTGTGGGGTAATATACCCAATTGAGTGTGTATGGTATTCCCTCCTCAGGTCAAATCTGATGAGAGCAAGATTTACTCATTCCTTCTCACCTGCCCCCTCTTCCCTTCCTACAGAACCACTTTTTCTTGCCACTTTTATGCGAGATAATTTACCTCATTCTATCTCTTCCTTTCTCCCTCTCTCAATATATTCCTCTCTTATCCCTTAATTTGATTTCATTTTTTTAGATATCATCCCTTCATATTCAACTCACCCCGTGCCCTCTGTGTATATGTATATGTATATATATATATACATATATATATACACCTACACATAGACATACACGCACATATACATACATAGACACACATGCACACACACACACACACACACATATATATATATGCACATATATATGCATATTCCTTTCAGCTACTATGATATGGAGGTCTCATGAATCATACACATCATCTTTCTATGTAGGAATGTAAACAAAACAGTTCAACTTTACTAAGTCCCTTATAATTTCTCTTTCTTGTTTACCTTTTCAAGCTTCTCTTGATTCTTGTGTTTGAAAGTCAAATTTTCTATTCAGCTCTGGTCTTTTCACTGAGAAAGCTTGAAAGTCCTCTATTTTGTTGAAAATCCATACTTTGCCTTGGAGCATGATACCTGGTTTTTCTGGGTAGGTGATTCTTGGTTTTAATCCTAGCTCCATTGATCTCTGGAATATCATATTACAAGCCCTTTGATCCCTTAATGTAGAA
>JAQQSZ010016109.1:0-11109 GCA_028646595.1 Phalanger gymnotis | reverse complement strand
AAGAAAACAAAATTTTGTAAACATCAGAAACTAGGATAGCCTATCCATAGACCAAGTTGTCACTCATAATATGCTTGGCAGTCTTTTGACAGATGAAAATATCTTGGTTGGGTCCAACAGTATGCATGTTACATGCCTATTTGTTTGAAGGGACACAGGTGGATATCAATCAACCATTCAACCAATCAGCAAGCCTTGGATTAGGCAGTATGCAAAGTGCTAGGGATGCAAATGCAAAATGAGGTAGTCCCTGACTTTAAGCAACTCAGGAACATTGACATTTAAGTACTGTCTATGTGAAATGGAGACCTTGGAACTAGAAAAAGGCAAAAAACAATCATCTCAGAGGGAATGGCACTGATTTTATATCACAAAGAGCAGAATGACATAGAATGGGGAGAAGAACATTTAGTTAAAGTAGCCACCCTATGTAAATCTCCCTTTGGTAAGGGAGACCACCAGATATGCTTTGGAGTCATTGCTACTTTTATGATTCTTTTCCTCTGCATCTATGTTGCAGGCATATAAATCAATGTCCACTTTATTACAATATGATAATGCTGAGTAGGAAGGTAGTGCATTGTAGTGAAGTAAGTAGGACTCGTCTTGTTATCAGGAAGACCTGGGTTTAAGTCATGCCTTTGAGAGAAAATAGTTGTGTGATTCTGATCTGCATCATTGGAGGGAAGGTCCAACAATAGGAGTTCCCTACACCGATGAAATTACAGGTGGCAACTCTGTCTCTTATGCATGCCTCACTAATAGGCTGATGATTTCAGTTCCTTTCAATTCAATAAACATTTTAAAGTGCCTCCTATGTGCCAGGCACTGTGCTGAGTGCTGAGGATACAAATTAAAAAAAAAAGTAAGATAGACCCCTGCCTTCAAGGAGCTTATGATCTAATAGGGGAAGATAATATACAAAAAGGCTCTGAAAGGGTGTTACAGTGAGGGTGAAGAGGGTCACCAGGGATACCAGACAGTATTCAATGAGGGTGTATGATGATATGTGCAGTTGAAACTAAGGAGAGCCACTGATGGAAATGAAATGTTATCTGGAAAGTTCTGAACCCTCTATAAAGAAAAGGAGACTTTGGGAGGAGTTTATTGCTTGGCTCTCCAGCCCTCCAATCATAGGGCAGAAGCAACTAAGTGTTTAGAAAATGTTGAGTATCAAAAACTGAGTCAGTCTGCATGGTGATGAGAATTCAGGTGCTCAGCTTATCCTGGGGGAGGAATGATTTTCTTGGAGTCAAACCAATCAAAGCCACTGATAGAATATGGAGAGATGATGATTTATGATCTTCAATTAAAGTCCAACTCTGGTGCCTTATCATCATATTGAAGTAACCTCAGGTTTTTGGAGGCTGATACAGTGATTATTGTGAAAATAGTGAAAATTTCTGGGAGGTCTTCCTAAGTTAGAAAGATTTGGAATAAAAATCCCATGCCGGAATGAGTGGTTGTTGTCCAAAAATCAATCAGACCTACCAGGTGATGATTTTTTTTTTGGTCATAGTAGTTCATGAGATTATGATTTGTCTGTGAAAAGAATATCCACACTGAAAAAAATCATAGTTATTTTGAGGAATTGAAGTAAGAAAATGTTTATGATGTTACCACCCTCAGTCATGGGATCATTTAGGCTTAAGGTTAACCCTAAAATATAAAAATATTCTAGGAATCAAGCACTAAAAAGGGCAACCATATATAATATTGGAAAAACTAATTCTTTTCCATTTCTGATATTATTCTACCATGAATTTAATTCAATTCAATTCTATAAACATCTCTTAAGTACCTGCTACCTACAATACACAGTGTTGAGTGTTGGAAGACAGTTTCAGTTCATCAATTTACCCAAAAATTTGACAGCAGGAACAATTCTCATTTCTGTTTGGATGCTACAGCAGGTAGACACAACCTGAATGGATGTCCGATGTAGTTTTTAGTGTCTATGACTGCTTTTCCAGAGGCCATCAACATCAATGATTCCACCTTGTATTTTGGGAGCATGATATTTCAGCTCAAACTGAACCATCCCATTCATGCCTGCTACACTCAAGCTTTGACTAGTGTTTTCATGGTAACATTGATTTAGTTGACCATGCTCCAAGGTCTCATTATGGGTGACCTTGCTATGTAATGCTAAATAGAGTTAAAAGATATTACTGCTATAACTTGTCCCAAATCACGGGAAGGCTAAGTTTCACAATTGGATGGTAGATCAGAGAATGCCGTTATTTCATAGACCTCTACTTCGGTCTGAACATGGATGCTATGCTAATATTGGATCCTGTGGATTTGGCCAAAAGATGCACTGACTTTTTGGTTAGTATTTTCTCATGGCTCTACTAACAGGGCACTGTTTGACTACATCTTGCCAAGGTAGCAGAAGTCAGGGACAGCTTTCAGGTTTGTGATGCCAACAAAGATTTTGGTTGTATGCAAGAGTTTCCTTGGTCCAAGTTAATATGTGACCCAAGTGTTCAGGATGATTAATAATCTGGAGTGTGGTACTGTTTTGGAAATGAGATCCAACAAAGTCCTTGGCATAATTCTTGAATGACAGACTACCTAAAGGCTTTCTGTACAAGTTAGTAGATTAAGGTGGAATTGTTTCTTGGTGACTCAGAGGCACATCTGAACACCAATTTAGGATCATAGAGTCCATTAAAGGAATCTTAGACTTTTTGACCTGGAAGGAACTTCAAAGAGAGATCATTTTGTCTAAACCCTTAATTTTGCAGATAAGGAAACTGAGACTGAGAGAGATTAAGAAGGTAAATTCAAGTTTATATTTCCAGTGAGTGGAGAAAGCTAAGAAGCTAAATGGTTTACCCAGGGTCAAATAGCTATTAAGTGCCAGAACAAAAACTTGAATCTAGGTCTTTGCTTTGAACCAGAAGCAAATCTGGTTATCTTTCCACATTGCCATACTGATGAGGTGGGGCCAGATTATGGCACACTTTGACAGCCAGGAAATGATGAAAAGTGTGATAGAGAATGAATAAAGCAATCAATAGTATTAATCAAATGCTTACTAAGCATTAAGGAAAGAAAGAAAATACAAAAACAGTCCTTGCCTTCAAGAAGCATATGTTTTAATGGGAGAGACAACATATACATATATAGGCACATATAATATATATCCAAAGTAGATACACCGTGATCTTAGAAGGGAAGGTACTAATAGCTAGAGAAACATGGGGTCTCCTGAAGGATACATTTGAGGTAGGAATTTCTTATATTTATTTATCTTTCTATTTCATCTAGGCTGAAAGTACAGTGGCTATTCACAGACCTGGTTCTTCTTTGATTTAGTATGAAAGCTTCAACCTACACTATGTCCAGTGTGGTCCAGTTTTCCCCGCCAAGGTAACCCATCTCTTCCCCCCCAACTCCTCACTCCTAGGGATTCACTATATCAAGGCCAAACTTAGTGTATATGCCTCTTTGGTTTTGCCCACTGTGGCTCAGATCTCCTTCATTCAAGAGATCCGCCAGCCTCAGTCTCTCTAGTAGGAGGAATTGCAGACATGTGCTACCACACTTGGCAGGAAGGAAGTTCTTAAACAGAAGAGTGTGACATGACAAAATCTGTCTTGAAGCTGAAAGTTTAGTTTGTTATTGATATGTAGGATGAATCAGAGTTGGGGAGACTAGAAGCTAGAAAACCAGTTAAACTCATCCAAAGTTTATCATTACAACCATGGGCAAGACTCTGAAAATAGATTTAAGAAAATTGGAGATAGAGAAAAATTTACTTTAGATTATTATTGACTAACAATGAAGTGAATTTTACTTTACTTGGCCCTTTTGGACTGAAGTATAGATCAGAAGGAAAAGCAAGATCTTTGGTTGTGCTAGAGTGAATGGATGTGCATTATGGTAGAACCTTGTGAGTCCAATCACTCAGGTTCCTAGCCTCTAAGACATCCTTGACTCTTCTCTTTCCCTCACCCCGCCACCTCACTCTTACTAGTTATCAAGTCTTACTGATTCTACAGCCATAACATCTCTCATATCCATCACCTTCATCCCACTGATATGATGATGGCTTAATTCAGGTCCTCATTGCCTTTCATCTGTACTACTGAAAAAGCTTTCCCTGCTCTCACTGTCCCAGGATGTTTGCATTTCCAATACATTATACACAGAGCTGTCAGACAGATATTCCTAAACCCAAGTCTAACCATGTCACTCTCCTGTTTAAAACAGATTTTCATGGTCTCTAGGAATGAATAAAAATTCCTCTATTTTATGTTTAAAGTGCTTCATAATCTGGCTCCAGCCCACCTTTCCAGTATTAGCCAGTCACCAGGACAATTAAATAGCACGGTGGATGGATTGCAGGGCCTGGAGGCAGGAAGACTTGAGTTCAAATCCTGCCTCAGACAGTTATTAGCTGTGTGACCCTGGACAAGTCACTTAACTTCTGTTCATCTCAGTCTCCTCATCTATAAAATGGGGATAATAATAGCACTGTTGTTGTGAGTCTCAAAGGAGATACCATTTGTAAAAAGAGCTTAGCACCAAGCTTGGCACATGGTAAGTGCTATATAAATGTTCGTTGTTGTTATTATGATTAGCTATTACTACCCTTCATTACTCTATGATGCAGTCAAGTTGACCTTGCCATTCCTTGTACGTGCCGTTCTATGACCCATCCCTTTGCATATAGCCTCATGACAGGAGTGTACTTTTTCTGTCCTGCTATCTTTTACCTGCTAGCTCCCTTCCTAGCTCTGCTCAAGTGCCCCTCCTACATGAGAACTTTTCTTGAGTTTTATAACTCCTAGACCCACCACCTTGAATCATTTTATATTTACTATATTTGTATTTTGTATTTGTGTTATTTTCTTCTGGTAGAAGTTCCTTGAAGGTAGGGTCTATTTCATTTATTTTATAAGTTTTTCATATGCCTAGCACCTAACCCGGTAGCTGACACATTCTTAATAAATAATTGTTCATAGATTGATGGTTATCATGACTTAAACAAAGGGAGAAGACAAAGTATTAATAAGGATAGGAAGAGAAGAGCAAGATGGAAATGGGAAGACTCATGGATCATCTCAGAACTCTGGATTAGGAATGTTAAATTGATGCAGAGGGTAATTTGGAGTCATTAACTAAAATTTGATTAGCCTTTAACTTTAAAAGCAGCTAGCCATAATGCAATAGTCTTCAATATTGGTGAATTTCCCCATATTGCTAAACCTTCTGAATAATTGCCAAATTCTCTATGTATGATATCAACACTTCGGTTCCATGGAGCATTATTGGTATGGAACTACAAGAGTATTTTTTTCCACATTAGGAATCGTGCAAGCAAACAAACATAAAACATCCCATTGTTCTTATCTCATTGTGAGTGAAAGCCACACAGATTCTGGGAGTGTACAGATAACATTGTTCTCTTATAGCTAATCAGACAGAATGCTAGCCCAGATCTTGCCAATGATGATGGGTATTTTGAGATACCCAGGGGAAAAGAGTAGCATAATGAACTAGAGTTTGTAGAAGGAAGACTACCATGAATTTCCTCATTTCTACCTCTGCTAACACATGACTAGATATTGCAGAAAGAAAGAATATTATAGTGTGGATTTGTTGATGCAGATGCAGCAACCTGTAGGAATATTGATGTTTCCAAAGGGCTTTATTGCATACCTATATTCAGGGAGGAATGTAAGAGGCAATTGGTGCGGTGTACTGATAAATATTGGGAGTTCCCTTTTATCACTAATAATGAATCTTTGGTGCCCTCTTAAATAAATAAACAGATTAGCATCTCCTGAGTACACAAAAGTGTTCTATAGCCACAGAAAAGTGTGTGTGTGTGTGTATATGTGCATGTGTGTATGGGCCAGTGGGCATAGGTGTTGGGGGGAGGATGGAGGAAGATTAAGGTGTTAAGTGGGCTTGTTGCCCCTAAAACACATGGGAGTTTCTACACACATGGGAATCAGAGGAAGTAGAGGTAAATCTGTGTAGGGTATGTGAAAGTTTTGATAGGAATACTTTGCCCTGATCAGAAAATATAGATTGGGGCAAAGGGAGAGTATCAAAATAAAATAAAAACTTTAAAGAGAAGAGAATTGTAAGCACATACATATTCTCTTTTTCTGCCCACATACATATGTACACACATATGTGCAATCCAAGGAAGAACTAAAAAAACATTACATGCCAAGTTTAATGTTTCCCAGCCATGAAGAAATCTAGAGAAGAGTTCAAAATGAACGGAAAACAATACAATACCTCGAGAACAATCAAATGTCAGTCTTTGAAAGCAAACACACATTCCCAGAAAAGAAAAAGTCCTCTGAAACAAACCACTCTGAACACCCACAAACCACAGTCAAAACAAAATTTAGAAACAGGGTGTGGGGGGGGGTTGGGACCAAGACTTGGGAAAAACAAGGAAAGAAATACAAGAGATAAAAGAAAACATATAGTATAATATTTCATCCGCTGATATTCCACAGTGAAACATGAGATAATCCTCAGTCAGAGGGGAATATTCCTTCAGAATTCACTTGCGGCTTTGCTACTCATGAGTACTCAGAGCTTCAGTCTGCTGGCAGACCTGGAGGATTTTAAACAGCACAGTAGATAAGAACTAAGATTACCAATTCACTGTGGACCAAATAAAACCCCCTCACATACAGGTATATAAATATATCCCATGTTTATTTATAGCTAGGTATGTCCTGTATGGCTATCCATATACATGTACTGTAAACACAATACCCAAGTGAGCCTGAATGCACCGGGAAAAAAGATGTAAAAATTTCCAACAGTGGGACCCAAGGTAACAAAAGTAAAGGGTAATTTACCCTTTAGTTAAAAACCAAAGGAGCCTTTTTACTAGGGGCTGTTGGATCTATTCATGCTATTCGGGGAAAAAAATAAAAGAATTGCTTTGGGATTTTGAAGTAAAAATTCACAACCAGTATGTCTTTACTTCCTTTCCCTTTAACCAAGACATCCTTTGCTGGAGTCCTTTATCTAGTGCTTTGTATACATATTTTTAATCCTATACAAAAATGATAGGATGTCAAGAAGGATCTATAATAACACCATTTTTTTATTTCACTTCAAAGACTTGGCAATTTCTGATCCATGTGACATTCACACTCCTTCAGGGTCAAACAACATCTTGCAGCCTTCATAAAATGATTAAATATTTTAAACAGCTCCTGCTTATACCTCCATCGCCCCTCGAGACTGATACTGTTATCGTTTTTGTCAAAGCTGGTTTCCATCCGCATTTGTCATTCCTGCTTGCATTTATGAGTTATCAATCGCCACGTCAAAATGCAAAATAACGGATGTTCTTTGGGCGGTATTGGATGGTCTATCTGGGGCTTTTAATCAATGCTGATTTTTATTTTCCATACCCATACATAAATCTTTACCATTCTAGGCCACATAGAATGCGTTTGTACAAAACGCAGTGACAGAAGCAGTAGCTATATTATCAAACATTATACCTCGGGGCTAACTGAATATCAAGGGCTTTCAAAAGGGAACGCTGGGAATTACCGTGCGGAAGAGATGACTGCAGTGGAGAATGTAAGGGATCGGGTTGTTGCCATTTATAAATCAACAGCATGCAAGCTAATCCTTCTCACTTAAATGAAATCCAAATACTTTTTTTGGATACCTTGAAACTCAGCCCTTTTTCCTTTCTTCTCTTTTTTTTTTAAGGGGGAGCTTGCATAATTTGCACAAATAATAAGGAGGCACATTTCCTGATTTCATAAAGTTTCCCCTAGTTGCAGTGCTGGCTTTGTCCAGAAATGCCCTTTGTGAATCCAATGTTGGAATTTTCAGGATCTTGTTTCACCCCCTCCTAGTTTATCTCTCAGTGACTTCACTTTGCCCTTCCAAAGGGCACTGGCCTACTTGAGTAAAGATCGTTAACAGAAATTCTTAAAGCCAGGTAACGTCAGTGTCCAGAAGAAACTAATGTGCGCCGACACCTTAGGCCACAGGCAAACACTTGGGTACCTTTAAAATGAAGCATACAAGTATGAATGTACTCAGAACAGAATAAAGCACAGGTGTGCAGCCTAGAAGAGAGTCCAAGAATCCACAGGTATTCATGAGCATCCTTGAAAGATTAAAAAAATATTAATAATGGCCTCCAAAGTATTCTAATTGTGATTGGCCTACTTCTTTATGGGTACCACTGCAAACTAATTGGCTTTTGTTTCTGCTCTGGGCCCCCACCTTGAGCTCCGGATGCACAGAGCACACTACAGTCAATTAGCTCACAGAGTAGTACAGATAGTGTCAGAGTAGGGCCTGCAGTGGAAGAGGGTTCTGCTTAATTAGTTATCCTGGATTCAGAGCTGAAATTGAGAACTGAATGAGGTTCCTGAGACAACTAACTTTAATTTTCATAAAGCGCCTATTACCACATAGTAGGTACTTAATAAATACTTGTTAAATCAAACACTGAATCAGTTAAAGTCATAAAAATGCTTCCTGTTGTTTGGAAGGAGAAAGGAAGAGAAGGTAAGCCAGGTGACCAGCTGGCAAAGTGGTATCTAATAACTGAGTGGGTTTTAGAACTCCTTTTAACTCAACAAGCATTTATTAAGCGCCTACTGTGTGTCATTCACTGTGATAGGCCTTGGAGATACAGAGACAAAAAGGAAACAGTCTCTCTCCTCAGCTAACTTACATTCTACTAGGAGAGAAACAGTATGTACACAGATAAATTGGTTTGAACAAAATAAATGCAAAGTTATGTAGTGAGAGGAGAAAGAGCAATCAGACTCAGGGGATATCAAGAAAGGCTGTGTGTAGGAAATAAAGTCTGAGCTGAATCTTAGAGGGAGTTAGGGATCTAAAAGGTAAGAAAACTTGAAAATTAAGAATTCTCACCAAACAAGCTTATCATTCTAAATATGACATACGAGGAAGACTCCCTCACTCAAATCAAGGTCAAGTGCAAGTTATGTCATCATTTCCCTGATGTCATGGTCCTCTTCGAGAACCAAGGACAAACACAACCTGTGAGTAGCTTTTCCCCTCCTCCCCTCCCCTCCTGTTCCTTCTCCTGTCCTCTCCTTTCTTTGCATATTGCCATGGCCAAAGGCTGCCTCCTTTACTTCCAGTTTACTGGCTAGATTTTTTTTTCTCAAAAACCAAGCCTTAAACCCACCTCACTGTGGAGCTCATAGATTGGACAATCAGTCCCTGCCCTCCTAGCACAGAGCAAGTGTAAATACTATATAGTAACTATTTCTTTTTTGGCCAGGAACCCTGAGGGTCTTCCTTTCCCAGTTTGATTTTTTTATGATTTTTTGATTAAGGGGGCCATTTCTTGATTAACTTCTTAAAGAGGCCTATTCACTGAATGAGGCTGCCTCACTCACAGTGAGCACCTGAAAAGACTTTTGCCTAAAAGGACCAGAGTCTCCTAATGCATCCTGGGCCATCTCCAGTCGTCCTGGTGAATATCTGGTCACTGGAGCCAGATGGCTCTGGAGGAGAAAGTGAGGCTGGTGACAACAACAACAACAAAGAAGATCTCCAAATAGCGAGCTCAGAATCATTCCAGTTTGGTGGAAATGGTTGACTCAACCGTGTTTTAAGAGGCGATATGTTGTGTATGGAATCCAGGCATTCAGAGATTAACAAAATCAGTGAGTAGCCAGCCTTGTTTGACAGCTTGTATGTTCAATAAGCAGCAGGCAATGAGTTCAACATTTATTTATCTGAACATTAGAAGAAAAAAAAACCCTCGCAAATCAAGAAATATTAGCCATTTATGCTGTCTCACAGGGGACTCGAGAGAGAAGCCTGCAGAATGATGCTCATCTACTGATGCCCTGAGGCATCATTCTTTCAAGGATCAACCCTAGTCCTTCAAAGTCTTACCAACTTAATGGCTTCCCTTTCCATATTGTGCCAGATTCAGTTTTCAATTCTCCACTAAACTGTAACCTCTTCGAGGACATACGGCAAGTCTTTTATTCCTTTTGTGAATCAAGCACAACAGAGGTGTCAAACACACGTGGCCCACAATACTCCTGACTGCTTTCCGGAACCAGATTCAAATGTAATTAGGAACTATTTAACGAATTAACAAAGGTACAGTAAAACATAGGTAATATTAATGTGTGGTTTCCCATAGGGATCCTTATGTAGGGTTTGGTCACTCTCTTTTCTATTTGAGTTTGACACTGTTGATCTTTTGGAATTTGGAATCTCAAACCGGAAGAAACTTTAGAGTCTATCTAATCCAACTCCTTTATTTCACGGAAGTGGTAACTGAGGCTCAGAGAAGTTATGTGCATGATTGGCTCACAGTTACAAGATTAGTATCTGGGACAGGATTTGAACCCAGATATTGCTAACTCCAAGTTTGGCACCATTTCTACTATACCGTACTGTCCCAAACACATGGTACAGGATCTCACATGCAGTATCTGTTCAAGAAATACTTATGGCCTGAAAGGCTTTACATGTGTCAGAAAATTTATGTGCAAGAGGCATAAAGTAGGTTTGTTGATTCTGTTCCCATGCATGTCCATTTGGTCTCCAAGTAAAAAAGTCACATACTTGTTTTAAAAACTAATCTAGGTTAATTTTGCTACAGTTTACTGTTCAGTTCCTTTAAAGATCATCTTTAAAGGGACATCTCAGTTCCCTTTGGAAATGCTCTCCCCTCCTTGTCTTGTTTTGACTCCTTTCTCAAGTATTATTATTATATACTAATATGTGATATATTAGTATATATATTATAATTATCTCTGTACTCCTCCACACCCACACCTTCTTTACAGTGGTTCCTTATTAACTTAAGAATCATGTATAAAGTTCTCTGGCATTTAAAATTCTTCATAACCTAAACCCTTCCTTCCTTTTAGGCCTTCTACCTTACTCCCTTACATGTACTCTGTGCTTCAACTACACTGCCCTACTTGCAATTTCTTGACCATGAAATTACATTTTCCACCTCTATGCCTTTGCACTGGCTATTCCTCATGCCAGTTATGCCCCACCTCTCACCTCTGCCTCCCAATTTCCCCAGCTTCCTTTGAGACTCAGCTCAAATCCCACTTTCTGCTAGAAGGTTTTCCCTAC